>JAAGKR010003141.1:0-17853 GCA_011419295.1 Clarias macrocephalus
GAGAGAGAGAGACAGAGAGAGAGAGAGACAGAGAGAGAGAGACAGAGAGAGAGAGAGAGACAGACAGAGCGAGAGAGAGAGAGACAGAGAGAGAGAGAGACAGAGAGAGAGAGACAGAGAGAGAGAGAGAGACAGAGAGAGCGAGAGAGAGAGAGACAGAGAGAGAGAGACAGAGAGAGAGACAGAGAGAGAGAGACAGAGAGAGAGAGAGACAGAGAGAGAGAGAGACAGAGAGAGAGAGAGAGAGACAGAGAGAGAGAGAGAGACAGAGAGAGAGAGAGACAGAGAGAGAGAGACAGAGAGAGAGAGAGAGACAGACAGAGAGAGAGAGAGAGACAGAGAGAGAGAGAGAGAGAGAGAGAGAGAGAGAGAGAGACAGAGAGAGAGAGAGAGAGAGAGAGAGAGAGAGAGAGACAGAGAGAGAGAGAGAGAGAGAGACAGAGAGACAGAGAGACAGACAGAGAGAGAGAGAGAGACAGAGACAGAGATTAGTGGATTAAAAATGAAATGAAAAGTGTGTGTATAATGAACGCAGTGTTACTGCAGTGGACTTAACCTCGCACACACACACACACACACACACCCACACGCCTCCTCATCCCGTCATCTTCGTCGTTTAGCTCTCTCTTTCTGTTTGCCCTTTTCACATATTAAAAAAAATGTTCAATTAAACAAACACACCCTTTAAGACTCGCGTCCAGCTGCCCACTTTCCTCCTGTTTTCTTCAGCGCTCCGTCCTAACGATCCCGCTGCCCTTTTCACGGCTGAGAGCAGATCACACACGGCTTTCACGTTCCTCCTGCTAATTAGCGGCGTGATAAGTTCAGCGGAGGTTAAGAGGAGCGGCGATGACGTGTTTGTGACACGGATTATGAGGACCCCAACCTCAAGGAGGCTAATTAACCCGGAGATCGTATCGGCGCAAAAGATCCGTCTCATCACATACAGATAGTACGTGACTACAGACGTGTGAATATTATGAACTCATTTATGAAAGGACGATTATGAAGGGATCATTAACAGTTACATACCGTATAGCGTAAGTGCAGAACATCTGATGCACGGGTTCCTGTTTTTACTCACGCTACAGCAGCTGGAGATACCTGGAACCTTCAGATCAGAAAAACTCAACTTCAGTAATACAGGATGCAAAGGGAAAGTTGTTTATTGCGGACCGTATGAGGCTCTAAACTCACTCGGGATGTCCGACTCGGGATTCGACCCGAGCAACCTTCCATTTACACTTGATCCATGTTGGGTTTGAGATAAGAAGGAAAAATAAAACACAACTTTTCACGTTATTTAGAAACCACAAAGAAGGACAAACTGCATCCTGAAGATGTCGGAAAACTTACAGATTTAACTCTGAATGGTATAACGGACTGAAACTGGAGACTCATTCCATAGATCAAATGCTAATCAATTAATCAATCAATTAAAAAGAATCGAAATGGAATGAAAGTGAAATAGAATTAATGAGGGCAGCGTGGTCAGATTTCGGATCACATCTCGAGCCCTCTTCCTTTTGTCTGGCTTGTCTGGCTTACATGGGTTTTGTTGGCCTAATATTTGTTTGTTTGTTTGTTTGTTTATTCATCCTTTTAACTATTTATTTAATGTGTGATTTATGATAAAGTGTTTATGATTGTAATCTCTAAATAAGTAGTGTGTGTGTGTGTGTGTGTGTGTGTGTGTGTGTGTGTGTGTGTGTGTGTGTGTGTGTGTGTGTGTGTGTGTGTGTGTGTGTGTGATATCATTTGGTTTAAGAAGTCTGATCATCAGTTAAGTGAAAATACTTTTTATGGGAAATGTGTGTTTAGTTGTTCTTGTGTTTTAATGATTTGTAAATTCTGTAATTTATTTTAAAACTATATAAATCAGATTTTATTCATTTAAATTTCTTGGACAGCCATGTTTATGCTGAAAAAAGGATATAAAACACTTTGTTCTGTATAATATCTAAGCACTGATATAATTATTTAAACATAGCAATTAAACAAACTAAAACTGCTCAGATCTCTAAGGGTTAAAGTGAATGGAGGAGTTGCTTAAAGCTTTAATGGTCTTAATTATTATTTTTAAAGAGCAGACGGGGCAGAAATGGTCAATTTGGCAACATTATGAGCATTTTTCAAGTACAGGTTGAAGATAATGTTTGTGTGCCATTATACTATGCTTTCCCTTAATAATAAGTCAAATATATTTTTGAAGAAAATATTTACGATAAATGTACTTGTTATGAATTACAGTACCAAATATACTTATTGCCAAGTTATAGAATGACTCATACATTTGGATCTGTAGCATGAACCCTTTAAAAGCTCGTCCACACAAACAGGTGTTTTATTTAAAAAACATATAATAGAATAATTTTTTGGTTAAAAAAAAAAAGTCTAACCGTAAAGCTACAGTACAGTATGTTGGCCCTCTGAGTTGAATTTTCACTGTTTCACGTCACGCTCTGATGGCGGACGCTCTAACAGGCCAAAATCACTCCTCCGATCCGAGTTTCAAAATATTTTCACTATAAAAACTATTTTCCAAACACTACATATGTAGTTTGCATATGAAAAACAGTGTAAAATGCATGAAAATAAATGTAACAATGCAACTATCGTATATACTCTACTGTACAGTAGCAACCCTATGTGTTTATGATCTGACTTTACTGTACTTAAATTTCAAAAATCCTGTTCTGGGTTTTCTTCTCTTTAAATAATTCTGCCTTGAACGCCAAAGAATGACAGGATAAAACCTCTCATTAATAATTAACTGATAGAATAGACTTGACAGATTCTGCTGTAAAAAAAAAAAAAAAAAAAAAAAAAAAAAATGGCCGCCATCATTAAAACCTTCATCTTTAGGTAGAACTATCTTCGATTCGACACTGACATGGCACGACAGAGCATTAACACAAAAAACTCCTGTCGTTCTCGCTCCCTCTCGTTCTTTATTAAACCGAGCTCGGCGCACTCGTCCTGGCACGTGTCACGGCTGCTCTCTGTTATCTCGCAGTCGGCTGAATCGTGTCCTCGGCTCGGCGATAAGCGTAATTACAGCTGAAAATGCCTCTTCCTTACACTTGACTTTACCCTCCGGCTACAGACGCTGCAACTTTGTTCCGATGATATTTCAGTCAGAAATCTCCTTTGTGTTCGATATTAGACGACTCAGGACGAAGCATTCGAGCAGGAAAGGGGTGAATTGAAGATTCAAATGCAGCTCATGAAAAAAAAAATTTAAATACAAAAAGAATCCAAGAGCACGGTCAGGAGTTTTATTTCATTATTTTATGCATTTGATTGTATATACAGTACAGTACATCAAAAAATGGATATTGTCGAAAAAGTGTTTTTTTTTTTTTTTTTGTAATTTAATGTAAAAATCCATTAAATGTAAAGTATAATATTTCAAGCCTTTTTTTATTATTTCGATGATATCATGAGATCATGACAATCAAAAATCCAGTCTATCTCATATTTGGAAATCAATATTTCCAAAGATCAATCAAAAAGGGATTTACAATAGAGAAACTCCAGACAGGGACAGTATGTGCTTCTGTGCACTCAGTGGTTGGTCAGGGTTCCTTTACCATGAATTACTGCCGCGATGCGCCATGGCATGGAGGCGTCAGCCTGTGGAACTGCTGAAGGCCTTATTAAACACCAGGTTGCTCTAATATCAGCCTGCAGCTCATCTGTATTGTTGGGTCAAGTGTTTCTCCTCTTCCTCCTGACAATAGCCCAGGGTTAGACTCTCTGGGGTTCGGGTCAGATGAGTTGGCTGGCCAATCAAACACAATATGGTGTAATAATTGTAATTGTAATATCATGCTCAGAAAATCAGTTCATGCTGCCAAAGGAGATCGTCATGAACTTCCAGCTCGTTACCAGATGGAAGCATGAAGACTCTAAAATAGTACTGATAGATGGTTGTGTTGACTTTGGACTTGATAAAACACAATGGACTAACACCAGCATATGTCATGGCACCCCAAATCAAATGCATCATTTACTTTGGACCACTGAGCAACAGTCCAGCTCTTTTTCTCCATAGACCAGGTAAGAAATTTACAGTATGATGTTCAGGATTTGCTTGACACTAGGAATGCAACAGTTGTAGCCCATTTTCTGTGCATAGTGGCTCTTGAGGCACTGACTCCAGCCTCACTCCACTCCCAAGTTCCTGAATAATCTAATCTAGTTGCTTGTGCAACTTTTCTCACCACGCTTTTCCCTTCACTTAAACTCAAAATGAAATAATCTTATGTTTTCAGATACTGTCTTTTTGGTTTTCATGAAAGAAACAAAAAAAAAGGCTCGAAATATTTCACTTTATGTTTAATGAATCTACAACATAGAACAAGAGTTTCACTTTTTCAATTATAGTATAAAGGAAAAAAAACGTTCCATGATATTCTCTTTTTTTATTCTTTTTTTTTTTTTTTTAGATGCACTGTATATAACATTCTCCTTTTCTGTGCGTGCAACATTTTTCACAGTCACTCTGACTGCTGTTTCTGGATGATGAATAAGAATCTGAGCCAGGCTTTGGAAATAAGCAAACATCATGAATAATGCATATTCATGCAGCATGTCCTAAATTATGCATTTAGTGGTATAATGGAAAATAAATAAATAAATAAATAAATAAATAAATAAATAAATAGCTGCACACATAAGTAATGATGTCTCTGGGGAAAACAACCCTGGCTCAAAAAAAAAAAAAAAAATCAAATTTAAAATTTTTGGCCTCTTGCAATATTGTGCTTCTTTAGAAGGAGTGTAAAATTGTACTCGGCCTGCTCGGAGCAGCGTGCTGGTGTAATTTAGGCGGGCGCAGACAGTGATATAACGAGAGCGTTCTGCTTCTGAGGTTTAATGAATAAAGATCTCCGGGCCAGACAGCAGTCCTGCTGCAATGACAAATACGCGGTAAAGGAATCTAATAAAGGAGCCTTTACGGATAATTAGTTTAGACTTACTTGAAGTTGGCTGTCAGAACGCAACCATGCATCATTTAATTGAAGCATGTGGAGCAGAGAAACCTGGACGGACACCGTTAGAGCAGGAACCTTACCGTGGAACGTCACAGACCATAATTATAATGAAGCTACTGTACGAGAACGAAGATAAAGCCTGGAACATTTTCAACCATCTGTTTGAACGGCGCTTCATAACTTTTAAGACAGATGAACACCTTAAACTTTTCTGAGATATAATTCCTCAAAATTAAGTGTGTATGTATGAAAAAAAAAAAAACACACTTCGAGAATTACTTAAGAAAACGAGATTTTCGCGCTTTTAAACACGACCTAGTGTCTATTTGTGAAGTACATTACAGGACTCACTGTAAGTAAGTGAAGAAAGAAGAAAAACAGACAGAGCTATCCACCCGCTTCTGCATGCACTCGGACATGATTGGCTCGTATCGATGTGATTGACAGGGCAGGCACAGTTTGCCCCTCCCACCCGGTGAACACGGGCGATTAAAAATGTCCTCTTTGATTTTGTCATCATCAGGATTCCTAAGGTTAAAATCTTAAACTTAAAAATTCCTAATATTTGAAAACATTCTCTAATCACACTTCTGATTATTTCTTCCCTTTACCCTAAAGCAGGATCGCACGAATGGAACAAAATGATCAAGGAAATAAAAACATCAAATGCAGAAAAGTACATACGATGATTCGAGAAGCAGCTGGGACAACGTCAACATGCTGGCAACGGAACGCCCCAAAGCTCCGCCCACACATGGGTACCATTGATGATGGGCAACTGCAAGACGTCAAACTGCACCCCTGAGTAGTCTGAATTTCTATAAGATCTACTGTAAATAGGCATATTTTAAAAAACAATTTTTTTTTGTGTGTGTGATATAATTTAAAAAAGTAAATAAAAAAAAAAAGAGTGTTGTACAATTTACAGTTTATTGGAAAGCTTTTAAACACCAAAGCTCCACCCACACACACAGTGTTGCTTATTATCAAGGGCAAACTACTCGATCCAAGTTAATTACATACAAGAGATATTCAGGTCAAACCGGGACTTTTGATTGTGCAGAATAACAGAACAAAATTCTGAGAGTTAAAAACGTCCTTTATGTCTCTATATAATCCCCTGATACACTATAAGGTAGAAAGTTCTCTCAGTACACCGGAGCCGTGACCGGACTGCCTGTCGAATTACGTCTGGAACGCCGGACTCCCAGGAACTCCTTTAATGGCCCAAACATGTGGAAAAGTCTTGGAGCGAGGGAAGGGGACGTGGCGATAACGCCCAGCCGAGGTCCTGTAACGTGCAAGTGGTGTCGGTGAATCAATCATTGTGTGTACATGGGTCTCTTTCTGTTGCAAGCTGGTGACACGATATCTGTCGACTTTCAAGGTTCCACTCGCTGAATGTTCACTGGAATGACTGAATTCACAGACCTACAGCCACATTTTAAACATTTACAAGTCCCGGTTTGACTCGAACGGACCTTGTGGATAGCTAACATGCGTTACTGAAAATCAAGTGTTAAAACATGCATTAATTAAAAAAAATAATAACAAAACATTCTTGTATTGTGAAATTAAACGGCATCAGTGATGATCAGTGCGGTTCTTAATTTTAACATCACCATAATTAGAATTTTTGATTGTTAAAATACTAAGCATTATTGGAGAAATTTAGTTCATAGCGCGAGTATATTAGATTATTTGTGTGCCCATGTTTTTTGCATCATGTAATGATATAAACAGACGATTTAAAGCGGAGTCTCAGTGTAAAATCGGAGGAGATTCATCTTTATGAAGGTTATTTCTCTCCATACTTAAACGGATTATTTGGTATAAACGTACCGGCTGTCCAAGATTTTAACCCCACATGAACCTGTGAACTCTCAACCCCCATCGCTAATGAGATGGCTCTCATGCGTGGGTTCTCAATCTGCACCACACACACACAGAAACACACACACACACACACACACACACACAAAGCCAACATCAGAGTCATAATCTCTGAACAAGTCTGAATCACATCCCTGAAGGAATTTAAAGCTATAGCTCCACACTGGAGGTCTCCATCGGAGTTAAGCATGCGATCGCTCACCCGAAGGGCATCAGAGCGGATCTCCGACGGACCGCCGTCAGAGCCAAACACAGATACACTGTTTTCTTTGCGCATTATCATGGAGCAGGCCGGTTTGGCAGCTTGGATTTTTCCACGGTAATTCTTTCATGCAAGGAAGTGCCAACATCACAGTGTGTGTGTGAGTGTGTGTGAGTGTGTGTGAGAGAAAGTGGGCCATGCAGCTCAACAAACACCAACAGTACTCTTATATAGGACAACACATATGCACCAAAATGAAAATACATGAAAGCGTCTCAGTAAAGTAAAAGTGCATGAGTCATGTGGATGTTTTTCTTTTTTCTTTTTTTTTGGAGGGAATATAATGTTGAATTTTATTATTTATTTCAGAAGAAATCAGCCAATTAGAACGTGCCAGTTAAAGAGATTTATGCAGCAGATCCCTGAATCCAGTCTAAAAGCATTAAATAAATTTCAGCACCTGAACAGCTCCTCTGTAGGAAATGATTTGGCGATTCAAAGGTCGCTACGGAAAGCGAAAAAAGCAGGTACGCAGTATACAATAGGTACCAGATCTCGCATTCATTTTGTAAGAAAGCAGGATTTGGGGATTAGGAAGCCTTCTGCTGGGATCTCTCGGTGTGCTGTATGTGTGAGCCTTGTGTTTTATGGTCGTTTGTGTTTTGCTTCTTTTCAAGGGACAATTCATGATTTTCTTTAGTGCAAAGTTGTGGTTTGGAGTGAGACATATACTATAGTACATTTCCCGAGATATGAAGTATCTACACAGAGAAGCGTCCAGGTTGTTCTGGTGCCGCGTTATGAGCCAAAACCTTACAAACACACCCATGTGTCTAGATATACAGTACAGTGGATATAGAAACAGATATATAGTTTATGATTTGTCTGAGATTGAAAGATGGAGAGATTTCAGGAGAGATTTGCTCCGTCTCATGGAAAAGCACACGCTCAGGTCCTTCAGGAGACGGAGTGAAATTCGATTCGGCTAGAAGGAGAGGAGAAGCGCCAGGAGCCACAGCGGGAAGCGAATGAGTGTGTAGACTGAAATGTCTGTTGCTTCAAAGAGAGAAAGAGAAAGATAGAGAGAGAGAGATGAATCTATTCTCAGCCTCGTACACCTTCTCAGTGTGATTCGTCTTACATCATTCGATTTTTTTTCTAGACGTGGTGCGTGTAGTGCGCAGTAATTATTAATAAAACATTCTGATTGGTCAGATTCCTGGTGTTATTTGAATTTACTATACAGTATTTTTTTATGAATTAATTGAAGTCAAGTAGGCTTTTTTGTGCAACATAAATTAACAATTTATACAACAATTTAGTTGTATAACAATTTAGACAAGACACTTCTGACCAATCACAATCCAGAATTCTGCCCCACTTCATTATAATAAAGCTTCAAAAAGCCTAAATGATGAAACCTTTAGTTTTTATTGCTTTTGTGTAACATGGCTGGTGATTGAACTTGGACTTCTCCAATAAACCCACCATAATGTTCCTCCTGGCTTTTACCCAATCAAAATAGTATTTTCTAAGCACCAGGGCGACACCGCTTGCAAGATTTTAGGACAAAAAGAAATTGTAAAAAAAAAAAAAAGCACCTCTTTTATTTCTTTTTTTCCTTCCAGAGTCATCATTTTTGTGCAGAGCGCGCACCTAATTAACCGCAATCGTTAAATAATTATGATCGGTCTGAGCAGGAATGTTGGCTGATTTCCATTCGCACTAACCGAATGAGTTTCACTGGACTCAGCGGTTCGGGGTAATGCACAATCAGCAGCGTGGTATCGTCGCCCTCTCATGTACGAACCTCTGATGAACGGACGCGACACCGGCGGTAATATTTAAACTCCTGCTAAATGCTAAGGTGAGAAAACGTAGGAGCTGCACATCTCTTTACATTCCAGTTTAAATATTAACACCTGGAAGTTTTATTTGGTTTGTGTGTGTGTGTGTGTGTGTGTGTGTGTGTGTGTGTGTGTGTGTGTGTGTGTAGGAGCCAGATGGCTCCAAATTGTTCATATTTTATAATTAACTTTTTTTTTTACTTTTTTTTACTATTGTTTATGTGATTATTTCTTTTTTTTTATTATTTATATGTATTATCTGGAGAATACTACACCTGTGATTTTTTTTACTTATCCCACTACATACAATATAAATAAATTCATGTATTCATTTAAAGTCAGTTCACTGACTCGAAAATATATTTTTATTTTTTAATATTATGTATTTTTTTTAATTATTATTATTGTTTTGTATTTGTGGGGGTAAAATGTTGCAGTTCCTATATATTCCTACAGGTGGTGCACTCTAAACTATTCACACAATGGCAGGCAGCACAGCATGAATCAAATCGACTTTGAGGTATCGTGATAATATCATATATATATATATATGAATATACTGTATACATAAAATTGCCAAAAGATGGTGAAGTTCAGTTAAAAAAAAAAAAAAAGGAATGTAAAACTTTTCTCTTTCTTTACTATATTTTAATAACTAGTCTCAAGACATTTGACATTTTGTTCAAATAAACATTGGTCCAGACTATCAGAGAGCCAATACATAATTCAATTAATATACTTCATGCATCACTACACTGCAGTGCTGAATCAGGGTTCTGCGTAAAAAACTAAACTTTTTATCGTCTTCAGAATGACTTTAACTTTTAATAGAAAAAACAACAACAACAACAACACTATACTGTTGACTGTGAGCATCACTGTGCGCTTGGTTCTGCTAATATGGTTTTACTTCACTAATAAACAACTTCGCTGTGGTCATTGAATTGTGACTGATTTTACCGTCTTGAACCGAGCGATCTGAACCAGGTTCCTCATACAGCACAAAAACAAACAATGTCGACTTAAATGCCTGACCCGGAGACAGATGCTATCAATGCTCGTTACCCTCCGGAGTCCCCAGAATGCATCCTGTCAAATTAATCTGGACGGACGCACTGTAAGGATCTCCCACGACCCCGCAAACCCCACACTCACTAAATCATCCTGAAATCCATTTCAGTCATCTGACTTCACAAAGACCACAGGCCTGTCCTCTAATTGCATCCCATGATCCTCCGTTCGCTCTGTGGTGACGTATCGAGCGTCCGCGTCCCGCGCGGTCCTCGGGGGAACCAACGTTAGAGCTCAGAGAACCGACAGGACGCATCAAATTAGTGCTTTTAAGAAGCTTATCTCAGGGCTGCCGTCTCTAGGGAGCCGCCGCAAATGCCAACATGCTTTCGAGTCACGGCCTTCAAGTCACGGAGTGTCGCGTGCAGGATTTCTGTCTTGTTTCAGTGTCGGTAAAGGTCATGACAGGAAGTGCCTGCACCATCATGTTGGGTATCAAGAGGATTCAAGTAGCTTTAAGGTTGTGGAGAAAATAAGTAAGCTGAAAAAAAAAATGGATTCCTGTATATGTGACGTACACTGCCTTTCTCCCCCCATGCAACAATGCAGGGTTGAAGTTTCAGGAAAGAAGGTGGAGTTTAATCATGCTATCAAAATACAGATAGTTCCTGACTTACATTCTGATAAAACCCATCCTATGTTGTAACGACGATGATGATTTCAATACTGTACACCTAACTTCTTTAAATCCTAACCTAGCCTTCCTCAAATGTGATCTAGACTTGGGCAACATCATTTAACACAAAGCTTATTCATAAAGAGTCCCCAGTGTAACGCAATGTTTCGTAAAATGGCACCCCTGGTGGATCATGACGGTACTGCAGATGGGCCCGGTCCAAGGTAATTCATAGCCAAAAAATGTGTAAATGTATACACACTTCAGTAAAAAGAAAAAAAAAACTTTTATAAATATCTAAAACAATATGTCATAACAATATAAAACAATATATGTCATGTATAGATATATAAGCTAATATTATGATATTAATACGAAAATATGAGTAATAAAATTGGACAATGAAAGTGAAATGCTAGATGGGCGCGTCACTGCCAGGGACTACCGAACCATTCTGGAGGATCATGTGCACCCAGAATGAAACATGAAACATGAAAGTGATGTTGAACATCTCACATGGCCTGCACAGTCACTAGATCTACATATTATTGAGCCACTTTGGGGTGTTTTGGTGTTTTGATCAGACCAGCCAAAGGACACCACCACGTCCAGTAATAATCAACTTTTCAAATGAATATATTACTATTTTTGTTTAATACATACATGCGTTAAGTTAGATGGATATGAATTGCAGTACAATTGCTCAAGTAATAAAGGTAGAAATAAATATTTATTTATCATCATGATTGGTATATATTTATATATAAGTGTATAAAATACCGTCCCGAAGGATCTGATGACGTCATGCTGTTTGTTTTTTTTCCCCCTCACTTTACTTTGAGCAGATTACAAAATGGCATTTTTTTTTAATCTC
Source organism: Clarias macrocephalus (assembly GCA_011419295.1). Lineage (NCBI taxonomy): Eukaryota > Metazoa > Chordata > Actinopteri > Siluriformes > Clariidae > Clarias > Clarias macrocephalus. Next base: position 11,504 of record JAAGKR010003141.1, read on the forward strand.
TTATTTGACCTTTATATTTCAAACCCAGCGCATCCCTCTGTAGCGTAGAATATTGCCGCTTCAGTTCTAACGCTTTTGACAAATCAAGTGCATGTCCAAGCCCTAATCTCTTCCCCTGACAAGAGACGGAAATGAAAAGCGTGTCTCAGCGGTGCGAGCTTTGAGATTGCGTTCGTCTGTGTGAGAGAGAGAGAGAGAGAGAGAGAGAGAGCGAGAGAGAGCGCGATAGGAAATAGGACAGCGACTGCATCGAAAAGAAAAGCTCAGATATCCTAAGTGCTTTTTTTGTATTGTGAAAATAAACTTTTCCCTTTTTTTTCTTTTCGCGGTATTAATAATATAAAGATCTTCTGCAGCCCTAAAATTAAGTGCTGTTTTTATTTTTACAAGTGAAAACCTTCACAACTCCAAAGTGGTACAATTGAAATTGTCTCTGTAAAACGTCTCTATGTTTCAATGCCATTTGGAACGATACGCTTACTGTTTATAGGAAATCCTACATGCTCACTCGTTCATGCAAATATCTCATCAGCCAATCATGTGGCAGCAACGTAAGGTGTTTAATCTCCACGAGACAGGGCAAGAGATTCAGTTAAATCTCACATCAATTACCAGATTGTGAAAAAAAATGATAATAATAATTCGGCTGTGACATGTTCGTTGGTTGTTGGTGCCAGACGAGCTTTAACACGGACCTCTGTGATTTCTCCAGAAACCTCATGTGCAAGCCAGAACACAAACACCTCTCTAATGAGAAGCCGAGCAGACAGGTCCCAGCAGGAGGTTCTTATTTAATCACAACGTTGCGGTGATGTTAACTTTGTGATATCAGAACAACGTCGACTACATGAAGTTGTGATCCAACAGAATGTCACAAAAATACCTCAAACAGAATATTGATACTAAACCATGCATGGCAACCACTGTACCACTAGGGGGCAGGATGACGATGCTGGCGCTATAAATGTGTGTAAGTAACATTAACGCACTCAGAGATGCATTACATGAGATACACACGTTGTGTGCGGGAAGCTGTTGTGTCCGTGCCAAACTCTGAACCTTGTTAGAAACCTAAGGGTTCAGGTGTTGTCGCGAACGGCATAAATTCTACAAAAACTTTCAAGGTTGTATTTCCATCATCACATTTGGGTCGTTCATGCAACGTTACCTCGACCTCATTTTATCTGCGTCATTCTAACTTACAAAAACAGCGTTAGTGGATGGTATCGCAATGTTGTTACAACTACATTACAACCATCTCATCCAACGTTAGCGATCCTGCTGGGCTAAACTTACTCGCCTAGTCATTCTTTACAACCGTGTTGAGCGGAAACGCGTCTCTCAATACGCAGCAAGGTCAACCTTGAGGGGATGAGTTTCAGTACAACAGCAGGAGAACACGTCTGGGTTCCAGTCGCTTTCTTGCCGAATTGTTCTCATCCACATACGGAACGCAACAACTGTGTTTCCGTCCGCTTTAACAGACAACCTAAAATGTATCTAATAAGAAAATACCTTCCGTATGAGTTACCCCATCTTGCAATATTTATGAGGTTTTAAAAGCTGTATTTTTTCAGATTGATCTATTTCAGAAAGCAGAGCCAAGAGTGAACGCAGCTGAAAGTTCTATTAGAAATAAAATGCAACAGTGGATCAGAAAGTTACTAGCAAGATGGAAATGTAGCCTGCCAGGCATGTTTAACGTATCTGGGTTTTTTTTTTCTGTTCCTCTTTGCTTGCCAAAATCCTGACACTTGACACTAAAAATCACCCTCGAGCCCAGCGCCCGAGAGCTTCCCGGCTCGCTCTGTACCAGAGTTTTGTGTTGCGTCGCTTTATTTAGGGCCGAGCTGCTCCCTTCTGCTCCCTGACCTTCTGAAGTCATGGCTCAGCAGTCTCGTGCGCCGCGAGGATAATTAAATCCGCGTACCGACCTCGACCCGATCAGCCGAGCCCGCAATCAATGACCGATTCGCAAAACAAACCAATCGGCTAATGGGGTGACGTATTGTTTCAATTTATCTGCGCAGTGAACTTATCGTCATCCACACAGGGATCGATGGAGAAGTAAAAGACCTCGGCGGTGCTCTGGACATTTTGTGTCCCGCTCCAGCGTGAAGACGATGGGGTTTGTCACAAAGCCAAAGAATAATTAACGTGCGACCCAAATGACCGAACAGAACCCGCAGCTTGGATGGTCAAGGTGTTACTGTGGGTAATTCGTATAAATTAGGCACAGCAGGTTGGCAGAGAATCGAATTAAACAAAAGGAAATTCATCCCTAATCAATTTTACTCTGTTTTTTATCTTTTAATTTTGTTATTTGCGAACGACTGTGACTCACCTTCTTACTCGACAATCTGCAAATCCGGATACAGAATCAGTGATCCGGGTTACTAAAAAGCAACGCAACACTTGGTAACCCCTTTGATCTTTTTTGTTTTTTTTTACGGGTGAAGGAAGACAGACATACTGACCTTGTGAAGTCATGAAGACTCTTAGAATATAAACCACGCAATCTGGGATCTCCTTCTCACTAAACCTCAAGCATTTCTAATGAATTAATTGAAATTATTATTATATATATTGTTTTATATACATATGCAGGACGTTCAAGTCAAACCAGGACTTTTGAATGAAGCTGACTTCCCTTAGCCAAGGTAGAACATTTGAAAGGTGCAAACGTTTTAAAGAAGGTTGTTTGTCCTGGCCGACATTCAGCAAGTCACCGACAATATCTGTATGTGGGAACTGAACACACAATCATTCACCAACACCACTTGCACATTACAGGATCTCAGCTGGGAGTTACTGCCTCATCCCCCGTACAGTCCTGACCTCGCTCCCAGACATTACCGCACTGCACATTTGGGCCATTTAAGGAGTTCCTGGGACACCAGCGTTTCTGACAGTCTGATCACGGCTCCGGCGTACTGAGAAAACTTTCTACCTTGATGGTGTCCGAGCTCTAGTGAAACACTGGGATAAGTGCATTAGTGTAGCAGAAGTGGATTATATAGAGAAATAAAAGGAGCTTTTACTCTCAGAACTGTGTTCTGTTATTCTGCACAATCAAAAGTCCCAGTTTGACTCATTTTTTGGATTACTTTCTTTCTTCTTCTTCTCCTTATTATTATTATTATTATTATTATTATTATTATTATTATTGTAGTAGTAGATCAATTAATCAATTTCATAATTAATATAATAATTTAGTTTCATTTTTTTATTTACTCATAAAACTTAATTTAGTATTTACTTTTATTTATTTACTATAATAACATTCGTAAAAAACACAACGTCTCAATTATGTCTCATACTATATAGAGCTTTGTGTGTGTGTGCGTGCATGTGTGTGTCTAACTAATTGTTTAACTGAAATTGAGATTAAAGAGCTCCTAATCTTTATTGACTCGAGGTATTATAGAATTATTTAGAGTAATATCGATTTCAAATGATGAATTGCAGTCAAAATTCTTTTTTGCTTCGTGTGATTCTGATTCATTTTTCCTGATGCAGTTGTTATTATTATTATTATTATTATTATTATTATTATTATTATTATTAAAGCTCAATTGAAGCTCATTCAAATGTCTTGTTTGTTTGGAGCAGTGGAGGAGCTCTTGGGTAAAGCGTCCTGGGTTTGATGGATGGTCGATCACATGGCTGTCATAATCACTTCTCTCTCTCTCTCTCTCTCTCTCTCTCTCTCTCTCTCTCTCTAGTTAAGCCAGTAAAATAATCAAACCAAGCAAATGACTGACATTGCCGACTTCAACCATTCTGTTTCCGTTGCCGTTTCACAGACGCTCATCTTCTTGAATCTGGTGCGTCTCTCTCTCTCTCTCTCTCTCTCTCTCTCTCTCTCTCTCTCTCTCCTGTCGTACCAGTGCGGCAAAACAGATATGCTAATGGCTTCGTTATTTTACAAGGCGGTTTGTCAGCACAAACAGACAGAACGATCCACTTGAGATTCCTCCCACTCTCCCAGAGGAACCGACTCGCCCGTTTCTTTAGTGACCCCCATCGCTGTTACCCAGCCGCCTTCTACCCGAGTCTTTCACACTGCATGGCCGCTTATTCATACAGTATCTTTCTTAAGTCTTTAGGTTGATTTCAGTACAAGCTTTCTAAAAGATATTACGCCTAAAAGCTTTTTGAAAGACATGACTGGGAAAGTATGGAGCAAAACTGATAAAGTGTGTGTGTGGGGGGGGGGGGGGGGGGATTTGGGGGACTGTGTGAGCAAATTTAATCCGCTCTGTGGGCGAGCCCTTGAGGTCAAATTTTGCATTGCAAAAATGCTTTTCCCCATAGGAATTAATGTAAATGCAGTTAATCCATTCCAGCCACCCAAAAATATTACCAATATTACCAATTTCCAACACTATAATCATATCTTTGCATATAAAAACAAGTTTTTGCAATATAAAAGACATGTAAATGACGTTAAAATATGAAATAAATAGACATTAAATCTCACCTAACCTTAATGTTACCCTTAACTTAACTTAAACACTTAATCTTTCAAGATAACATTCTTAGGGCCCATGGTGCTACTGTATGTCCTCACAAAATCTTGCAAAAAATGCAAAAAAAATAAATAATAATAATTGTAAACTTGCCTCCTTTAACTGTCCACTGACACAGACGGCTCCGGGATGTGAGCGCAACGTAGACGGCTAAGTGAAGAAAAACGAGTGGCATCATTACTTTAAGAAATGAAGGTCAGTCAGTCGGAAAAATTGGGAAAACTTTGAAAGTGTCCCCAAGTGCCGTCACAAAACCCATCAAGCGCTACAAAGGAACTGGCTGACATGCGGACCGGCCCAGGAAAGGAAGACCGAGAGTCGCCTCTGCTGCGGAGGATAAGTTCATCCGAGTCACCAGCCTCAGAAATCGCAGGTTAACAGCAGCTCAGATCAGAGAGCAGGTCAATGGCACACAGAGTTCTAGCAGCAGACACGTCTCTAGAACAACTGTTAAGAGGAGACTGTGTGAATCAGTCCTTCATGGTAGAAGATCTGCTAGGAAACCACTGCTAAGGACAGGCAACAAGCAGAAGAGACGCGTTTGGGCTAAAGAACACAAGAAAGAACACGAGAAAGAAAACTCGCTGAATGAGAAGGGGTGTCCAAACTTTTGGTCTGTACTGTATATATAAACTTAAACACTTTTGTTAAAGTGGAATTTTAAAAGTGTGACCTTTAAAAAACTGTATTACTGTAAAACGTAAATCTAAACTTCTGGAGGTCCAAATGAAGGTTTAGTACAGAAGCCTACAGCATTAAAAAGTTCTTCTTCTTTCATTTGTTACAGAGTAGAATATTAGATGTTTTCCATCTACAGTATACAGTATATACTGTATGGTTACTTCCTGTTGTCACTTTAATAAATGATCAATAAAACTCACTCGCTCTCTATAGCGTTTGTCCTGTCCAGGGAACTAGAGGTACTATGAGGACAGACAGCCAATTCATCACGGGACTAACACACTCACATTACACTGGCATGGTGACACACCATTTAACCTTCTCTCCATGTCTTTGGGAGGAAACTGGAGTACCTGGAGGAAACCCACCAAGCACAGAGAGAAGATGTAAACTCCATGAGGCGGGAGTCGAACCCTCGACCCTGGAGGTGTGATAGCACAGTGCTAACCACTACAGCACAGAGAAACGGTAATGAAATACAATTATCACTTTTATAATCATGTTCATAATAGCAGAATAATCAACACCTTCTGACCAGAATCACAATCAATAATCAACACCTTCCTGCTCGTATAAACACTTAAACTAGTTTGCTAGCCTGGCTTACTTTGCTATCTGTTTTTCATTGATTAGGAAACATAGAGGGAAAATGTTCTTCCGTAAAAATACAATTTAATTAAAAAATTTAATAAATCCTGAAAGCATGATAGAAGTTATGAATTTTCATATTTCATTCAACGTTTTGATACAAACTAGCTAGTGGGCCTTAGTTTAGCGATCTTTGCCCTAGATGGAGTATCTTCTGAAAAACCCTTCTGAATAAGGCTTCGTTTGGATTCATCCTGGACACGAGCTGTTTTAAATTCGAGACCCAGTTTGCAGGACCGTGCAATGCATCATCACATTGCTGGCCTTAAAAACATGTTTGCTCAGCATTTTAGCATGTCATTTTGCACTCGCTTGTTCTCCGACTCAGCCACATTTGCTGTCACACACACACACACACACACACACACACACACACACACACACACACACACACACACACACACACACACACACACACACACACACACACACACACACACACACACACAGAGAGAGAGACAGAGAGAGAGAGAGAGAGAGACAGAGAGA
>JAAGKR010003141.1:18263-51803 GCA_011419295.1 Clarias macrocephalus
TTAAAAACATGTTTGCTCAGCATTTTAGCATGTCATTTTGCACTCGCTTGTTCTCCGACTCAGCCACATTTGCTGTCACACACACACACACACACACACACACACACACACACACACACACACACACACACACACACACACACACACACACACACACACACACACACACACACACACACAGGAACAGGCTAGCAGTGGTGGTGGAGGATGCAAAACAGATGCACGCGTCTCAGGAGACAGGACCTGCGACACCCCGAGGAGTGGAATTTCCATCCAACGGCTGCTGCTGCTTCTGCTGCTGCTGCTTCATTATCAGCCCAGGTTTCTCTCGTCTGCTTGAAAAGCAGCGCTGACCTCGTTTTCTGTTTATCCGACACTTCCTGTCTCCGAGGTTGGGAGAGAACAGAAACTTCTGAATCTCGAAAGGAGGGCTTGGACGAGATGATCCATACTGACGTGTGATTTTGCATGATAGAGCGGGAGATGATGGGAAACGACGGGGTCTGAGACATCCGCAGGGACAGGAAGCAGATGGCGGTAGAAGCTCGCGCGCTGTTCTCGGTTGCTCGTCGACGAAGCGTTGCGTAAGACTCAACACACTTGTACACCGCACATTTACACGGCTTGCTCCTGCCTCCTGTAAGGACGGTTTCATTTGATCCGGATGTCTTACGCTATCGGATGTGCCAATAAGAACGTCTGGGTGTGCAGTATGTAGGGCAAAAACTAGCGAGTCTAGCGCTCTACTTCGAAATTTTAGCCCTGACATGCGAGACCTCCAGCTTTTAACGAGTTAAACGAAAAAGTTATTCTCACACTCACACACACACACATGTATTTTGATTATACAAAGTTGTGCTGCTTTCACAGTACAGTATGTGTCTTTTTTTTTTTTTTTAAGGAAAGATTCAAGTGCTTGTCATGTTGGCTAAAAATGCAGCTCGTGCAACACTGTAACCATGACAACACTCTAATTCCCCAGCTAATTTACAAGCCTGTGATATAGATTAGATGTATTATTCTGAGTAATGCAAATGAAAAGAGTCAGAAACAGTCACAGGGCTGTTGTTTGTCTTGGCTGTAGCTCTGGAGGACGAGAGTTTGATCGTTTGTGCATCGTTTCATTGAATAAGATGTTGAATAAAAGGTGTTAGAATCTAGTTACAGATCTAATTGTCCATAATTACTACGGTACATACCATAATACACCACTGTGTTCACTTCAGACATTACCATGGTGGGCACCGTTTGACACTTGGCACTTCAGTGTGTACCGTGGTAGAACTATGGTGTGTACTAAAATACTTTGGTACCTATTGGGTACCACAGTGACTACCAAAGTTCAGCAGGTATCTAATATGGTACGTTATCATCTAATGCTGTACAGTACCATATTAGATATGTTAGTACATACCCTTGGTATGGTGTAGTACAGGCAGTACAAATATTACATACAGTACATACAGGACGATGGTACTATGCTATATAAATGTTACTATTAAAGTACTGTACATAAACATGTATTACACTTGTTTGGCCGTATAATGAGTACGTGTTTCATAGTACAGTACATGGTAGACCCAGGTACCATAATGTAGTACAGGGACCTTTGCACCACATGCGTACAATTGTAAAACTATCTAGTACATACATGCATTATATCAACAAATAATTCTGGTACTGTCCAGAATACTGTGGTACTACAGGTACTATCAGACTACCGTGGTACCTACGTGGTACCGTGGTTTAAGTTTAATTGCCAAAACAAAGAGGTTTATATAATGCTAGTAGATGATATGCGGACAACGATGGACGCTACAGTAAGTGTGGCCCGTATCCCAGCACTTGTTCCAAATTGGTTGAAAAGTCATAGTGCACTTTTGGTTCAATTCATAGAATGATGGTCAATGTGTGATTTAGGATCAACTTCACATCCGTTACCTACTGTAGTACTGTAACTACCCTTTAACTGTCAGCGACACCGGTTTTGTACAGTAGCTCGATCGCTATAAAGCGACAGAGGCAAACATCTTCACTACAAGCGCGACTGAACTTTAGATGTATTTCTTTGTGAATAAGCCATGTGAACCCGCCATTAAGGATTTATTTTGTCGTATTTTAAAATGCTGCGCTGCGCTTAGCCCTGTGTGATGTTGTATCAGCCCAGGCGGCAGGTTGCACCGATTCCTGTCCTCATATTCAGCTGTATTCTGTTTGAACTTCCTCTGGACGCTTCAGAGAGCTGGACGGGTTTCAGTAAGGCGATTCCACCGGTGTCCATGACTCCCCTGGCAAAGATAATCATCTCCACCTCCATCACGGGCGAAAATAATTACCAAGACAGTTTGGCTTTGCTTTTGGCTAAATCTACGCGGCGCGGCGGGGAACTCGCCACTTTCTCAAGGTCAGTGTGAAAGAAAAATGTTGAGAGATGATCATAATTCATCTCTCCTTCTGAGACAAATAGGTGTGAATCTTAATACATGATCGACAAGCTGTCCTTTCACTTAAACTGATTAGCCGTTAACACTTCAGCACAGTTTATGCTAATCTGCTAGTCTGCCGGTTGCTGGAGAGAGAGCGCAAAGAGATGCAAATATACTCTTTAGATCAAAACGAGGGTTCATTAAAACAGGCATACTAAGAAAAGAGGCTCGCTTTCGGCTAATTCGTTATCTAAGCCTTAGAGGAAATATTTTTACGCTTCACACGCACAGGTGCGGAGATGAGAACAAAAGACCCCCCGGCGCGCACCTTCGGATCAGGGAGATTGTAAAGGTGTGAAATCTGAGAGTTCAAACGCTGGTCTGTTGTTTGTTGGAGATTGACTGCGACAAAGGCGAACCAGCAGGGTAGCCTCGTGTAGCTCAGCTCTAATATGAAGAGATGAACAGGAACCCCCTCTGATTTTAATTTCCCTCCCTGAAACATTTCCTGTCTGCTATAAACACGTACTAATCATCCTCGCTCTTATCACCCAAAACAAGGACACGATGTTAGTGTGAATAGTTAGCATGCCACGTCGGCAGAGGCGTGACAGATCTATAATCTATAAATATATAAAGCTCTATATATAAGCTATTATCTATAAACCCCTTATTCGTTTGTTTGTTTGTTCGCCTGTCTGTGTTTATTTTACTTCCTAAACATGAGGAAATGTTTTAATCACTTATCCTACAGACGACATACTGCAAAATGCTGGCGCCTTGAAAATGACCAAACATCTCCCCTGAATAATATGTGCAGTGACTTACATGTTACTTTCATCTTAATTTACCCAAAATGCCGCACAATTTCCCTCCAAAAGCACAGTGGTGCAGCGCTCGCCCTATTATCCGGAGATCGCGAGTTCGATTCCCAGTTGATGCTGTAACGTCTCGCAGCCGGAGGTCTAGAGAGAGCTGATTGGCCGAGCTCTCTCAGAGGGGAGGGATGAGAGGTACTTAGTGCTCCCACATTAATCGCGGCTCTACAGCCAATCGGGGGCGTCCGTGAGCTCACGCGAGCGGAAGGAGCGGATAGCGCCGTCCTCCGAGTGTGTTACTCCGCCCCCAACGGTGCGTGAGCGAGCGGTTCGAAAAGATGCGGTCGGCTGGCGTCACGTGGTTCGGAGGAAACACGTGATAGTCTTCGGCCCTCCCGGTTGAGTCGTAGTCGTAGCCTTAATGTGGAGCCCCCTAGTGACGGGGAGGACTTGGACACGATTAAATTAGGGAGAAAATCCAAAAATTAAAAAATTTAAAAAAGAGAGAGCAATGCAGCAGCATTTCAGTCCTTCATTCTGTCAAACTTTCTCACCTCCTCAACTTCCAAAGCTTTAAAGGCCCCATGTTTTACTATTATTTTAACAAGTTAGCCCAGGACTCAGGGCTCTCGCACCCAGCGTGGATCTGAAGTCGATCTGAAATACGCCTCGGATAATTAATTATACCACAATGTTCTTCTATTTCACTCCTCTTCTGGTTGCACCATTTCAGTGTCTAGAGTACGTAAATGAGTTGTTGCTGAGCCACGACCCACTTGCAGAGCAGAAATGGGTGAAGCTAAGCAACAACCCAAAGGAGGGGCTCTTCTTATATGAGGTCACTTGGTTTTTGTTGCATTTTATTTGCTATTAAAGGTCAGGCTAGCAATATCGTCCTGTGACATCTCAGGAAAATAATAAAAAAAATACAGAACCACGCTGCAAAATAGCTCGAACTGTCATGTCAAATACATAAGTATGAACATATTTGACTTTTCTTTTCAGTCAGTTTCACTCTAATGTTGGACTAAGACCATGAAAACAGCACATAGTACACTCAGCCTCAGATGACGTAAGGTCTCTGAAATGCCATACCATGAAGTAAAATCATTATCATAGCTGCTCATGTGCTATAAAAGAACCAACCAATCATCTAACAAGAGACCAAAATGACATTTATCCATCCCCTCGCTGCGAAGGAGGACGCATCGCTAAATTATTCATGAGGCAGATTTGCAAGCCGAGCCTCAACGAGATCAGCGGCGAGTCATAAACCTTCAGCAGAAGCGAACGATCCTGCAACACGACCTGCCGTTATTTTTTTTTTCCCTTTCCCCTCATCATCCCAGCAATCAGAGAGTTATTTTAACGAGAGGTCCGTCTCTGCCCCGTGAGCCGCCTGGGACGTAATCCAGAGGAATAGAGCAAATAAATTTCGTTATAGACGGAAATCAAATGCTGTAATGTAATAATCCCCAACACGACGGGTGTGTTTGTGTGGAGCAGACGAGGGGCGGATGGCGGCGAGGAGGCTGTGATGCCGATATGTTTACGGTTATGTGGGTTTATACACAGCGACAAGTTAATTGTAAATTATAGCGACACGCAGTTGGGGAGGAAAAGTGGGTGGGGCCAGGTGCCATAGAAACACTATAACATTATGCAAATGAGACGTGACTGATGTTCCAGATGGAAATAATGATAGTTATACTCCGGGCGCTTTGTTAGAGTCGAGTGTTGTGATTTAACGCTTTAAACATGCTGTAAACATGCGGAAATTTTCCCTAAGCAAACGTTTCCAGTAATTTTTTGTTTTTCTTTTTTTTATATTTCCAGATTATATATATATAAAAAAATAATAATAATAATAATAAAAATACTGGGGCTGAACCAAAATAAAGTTTTACCTGAACATTTGTTAATGTGAGAATTTATTCATAAACGTTTTCAAAATATTTACCTTTTATATGTAGATTGTTTTCTTATTGTATAAGCAACAGTATCAAATACGTTATATAATGTCAACATCAGGTAATCAAATGTTAAACACCAGATATTTAATAACCTATTCAAGCATTTGTAATATAGATGACACAAAGAAATATGTTGAATCTCAACAAGCCGGGTGTTATTGTACCGTTATACTCCAGCAGGAATTTTTGGTTGGCAAAACATTGCGGTGACATTAATTTGCCAGGAATGTTTACAAACATTGGGACAACGTTGGTATTATGGTGTTTAGGAATTAAGTTAGTATTACCTGTTAGAAACTTAAGCGGCCATGAAGGGGTCAGACATTGTGCGGATGGATGTTAATCGACATAAACTCTCCGAAAATGATTACAATTTTTGAGGTTATATTTGCAACATCGTGTTCGGGTCGCTCGGTCAAGGTTGTCTGAATGTCATTTCATCAAAATCATTTTAACTTCCAAAACAATGTTTGTCCTGATGGTGGAGGTCATCGTAACGCTTTTACAATTATATTACAACTCATCCAGCGTTAGAGCTCCTACTGGGACGAGTGGATGAAAAAAAAAAAAAGTAAGTAAATAAAGAAAGAAAGAAGTAAATGTGGTAAATATTTAATATTTTCTGTTTATAGTATTTATACGAATGATTTGGTTCAGTTTTATATCAAGCATTTTTACAATGCAGCTTTCTAGAAATATATATATATATATATATATATATATATATATATATGATTTAATATATATTAAAATAAATATATAAACTTCATAGCTTTACAATTTACTGAATTCTGCCAAAACATTTCCAAACATGCCTAAATATGAATTCATGTCATATAAAAAAAAAGTCCTCTTCATGTCGTACCTCATTTTGTAATAATCATCACTAGGACACACTAGGACAGAAAAACCTTGTGTTTGAGAGATCTGGTCTTGTCGCCGAGGCTCTGGCTCATTAACAGTGCAGCTCGACATCGCTGATGGGATATTTGATGATCTACTTGCAGCAGGAGGTGTGTGTGTGTGTGTGTGTGTGTGTGTGTGTGTGTGTGTGTGTGTGTGTGTGTGTGTGTGTGTGTGTGTGTGTGTGTGTGTGTGTGTGTGTGTGTGTGCGTGTTTGTGTGCACGGCTTAGCTGAAACAGCACTTCTTCCTTGTCAAACACGGAGCCTGTACACGTTTCCTCCACGTTGCATCATTGACATGTCGAGCACGTGCTCGGCTTCGAGATATAGCACCCTGCGGGAAAAGTTCCAGCCCACGCCCAGGCCATCCATATGCAGCTCTTTATCAGAATCTAAATCAGAAAGGGCACCGTGTGGAAATGTAGGACGGCCAGCTTTGCCCGTTTCTGGGCTGTGAAGCTTCCAGGATGTTTGATGAAACAACAAGATGTAGCGTGTTGCATGTTTCTCCCACAGAGGTCTCAACTCTCCCTGGTCAATTTTCATCAGCGATTGGAGTTGATTTGTTTTTGCTTTGTGAATGTGTGTTTCAGCAAAAATAGAGTCGACACAGGGAAACAACAGATTACCTCTGAAAAATGCATAAGAGCTTTCTAGAAGGTAACGATTTATCCGAACACGGCTCCATTAAATCAGCTCGGATAGCTGAGCCAGGGAGTCGAGCCCTCCATCAGCGCAAGCGAGTCGCGGCCGCCGACGAACCGGCCCTATTTCAGTTAGAGACTGAGTGCAGAGGCTGTGTGATGTTGTTGTGTTATTTCTCCGCGTAATAAATGCACTGCCTTCGAGCTGCAGACTTATGGGACGTGTCGGGGCGAAGATGAATAGCAAAATGCTTATCAGAATTTTAACATAATGCTCTACAATAGAGGAGCCCGTGTTGGTCCTGCATGTTGCACAGCCGGCTTTGTGCCGTTATTTATCCTGCGCTAACACAAGGGATGACAAAATTCCTGAACTACCAGAAAGTGTGTGTGTGTGTGTGTGTGTGTGTGTGTGTGTGTGTGTGTGTGTGTGTGTGTGTGTGTGTGTGTGTGTCTGTGAATGTGATGCCCTTGTGTAAAACCTGGCACCACGGGTGGTTCAAATAGCCTAGCAACAGAGGCTTACAGAAAGTAGCTCAGTGCACAAGTATCTGGTATTGACCAACCAATAGCAAGAGCTTTGATAACATTAATAAAAAAGAGACATGTCCAAGGGTCTGACTCTGGCAACGCATTGTGTCCGCGAGCTAAACCCGGCTTCTTGTATTTCACAGGACGCTAGACGTAACAGTTCCGCTGCTAAAAGAAGCCACATCTAAACCACAGCCTATGAAATGACACTTGGCTGGTGGACACCGGCTTACATCGAACAAAAAAAGACTCTGTGCATCATCATCGCTGGCTCGGGTAACGTTTTAGAAAAGCGCTAAGTGAGCGTGTCTATCTCTCATTTCGTAATATCCCATAAATAATCAATCACGGCTAATGCTGATATAATAGTGCCTCAGTGTGTCAGACCTCCCGAGGGCTTGAGCTTAATGCTGCGTTAAAAAAAATATTATTATTATTGTTATTAATAATAATAATAATAATAATAATAATAATATTAACAATAAAACGGCTCTCAAACGCGGAACCCCCTCCTGGTTCGGTGATGACAGCTCAGCGGTATTCCCTGGCTTGAAACCGAAGACTTGCTCGTACTCAAAGCTTCTGCACTTTCAGAGGCTCTTCTGCGTTTTCTTTTCTTCCTCCCTTTCTTATTTCTTTCCTCCCCTTTGCTACCGCCCTCCGTTTTTTCGCTTCCTCTCTCCCTCAAGCCATCCGGAAAGGGGCAAAAGCAGGGCCCTGTGCAATTTCTTTTCTCTATTAGGTACTTCCCAACCTCCTGCTCCTATAGTCAGGGGAAGTGACAAGATTAAAGAATGGCTGGACTCTTTTACAAAGGCAGGGGCCGAGACACAGGAAATAGCATTGGGTAATTATGGGTAAATCGAGCACACTGCTACGGCAAACCCTCGGCTAGGCTCAACGTCACTCACCCTCTCTCTCTCTCTCTCTCTCTCATATCTCTCCTTCTTTTCTCCTCTACTCCGACCTGTGTTGTGGTTTGAAATGCAGGACTCGCTATGGGACTTTTCTGAAGCCTCCGTCCTCTCCGCTTTGAAGCCTCCCGATACGCTGTGGTAAAAAGTCACAGAAGCTGAGCACAATAGGCCAAGATCAAAGGCTTATTCATTCAGAGCGGAAATATTAACCAGCCCTCGACTTTGAGGTCAACCGAATGGGTATATACAACATATATATATATATAAGTAATACAAAGTGACTCTTCAAGTGCAAAGCACTGAGTTTTTACTTTTTTTTTTTTCGTCTGCCTGTCCAGAATTGATCACCCATGCTTAGGAAAGGAGCACAATCTTTGACACCTTCTATCACATCTGAATTGGTTGCGGTCCTTGATTTACCCGAGGTTACCCTAACCTCATTCAAAGCAGAAGGGTAAATCTGATCCAGGATCAGCGCGTCACTGGGGGATGCAGGAGGAGAGGTGAGGATGGGGTGAGATCTTGAGTACTGGTGGTTGTTTCCGTGGAGAGGCTTCTCGAGGCTGCGGCATTATGCTGAGTCACGCTCGTTCCCTCCACTACATTAAGCATTCTCCATCCGACCCACCACCTCCAACCCTGCTGTCGGAAAAATAACACCGCCGAGAGCTCTCCCGACGAGGACTTCTAATAAGGCGACGCGTCTCGACCCCGATCATAACGAGCCGCTTAATATTCATGCGCCAGCTTGCCTGGATTAAGCCAATTATCAAAGCTGAATTTGTTTGTCTGATCTAAATACAAGTAAAGGATGAAGAAAAACATTTCCTGGAGCTCGAAACGAAGCTGTCAGTTTTAGGAGCCTCGCTGATCAATATAGCGACGGCTGCACAGCTTTGAACGTCGAGGACGAGGAACAAGGTACATAAGCCGTCCTTCCTGCCTGCATTCGTGACACGCTTGTCTTGTGCTAGGCCTCAGTAGCATCCTCAGTAGTGCTTATCTACGGAGAGCCATGAGATCACCTTTGTCAAGGGACCAGAAGTTTGCCTTTTAAATCTTTCATCAATTTTTGGGAATAGATCGAAGTAAAAATATACAGCAGAATAAAGAAAAAAAGAGTGGTGCTGCAGTAAGGTGCTCGCCGTATCATCCGGAGATGGCAAGTTCGAATCCTGGGTGATGCTGTAACCTAGGGAAAGCTGATTGGCCCAGCTTTCTCAGCGGGGAGGGAAGGGAGGCAGTGTCGATCTACAGCCAATGACGGCCACCTGTGAGCTCACGCAAGTGGAAGAAACGGATAGTGCTGTCCTCCGAGTGTGTGACGCCGCCCCCAGTGGGGCATGAGCTCGCAACTGGAAAAGGTGTGGTCACATGTGGCTCAGAGGAAACACCGGATAGTCTTCAGCCCTACCCTTAATGTGGGAGTGACAGGTGGGAATTAGATACAACTAAATTTGGGAAAATTTCAGGAAAAATCCGACGGCCACAACCCCACTCCATCGAGGAACAATTCTGTTTGAAATGTAATTGGGAGGAAATTCAGTCTGGGGCAAGGACACGTGTGGAATTTGTGAACGCAGGCTTTCATTTGTCAGCCGGCTGGCAGGTGCTGGATGGTTCTCTCATGAAGGAGGGGGTGCGAGGTTGGAAAGTGACTGAGCCAGCTGGCAGGAACCCCTCCCCCCCCTCCCTCCTTCCCACACCTACAGGTTGCCTTTGTTTATTAATAATCTAGCACCCTCATCGGGAAAAACTACGGCGGCGGACCAGCTGGTGGGCCATTGTACAATCCATCATCATAGGGACCGGTTTCCCCAATTTGTCAACCATGTTTTTCTTTCTTTCTTTTTTTTTTGGGAGATAAAAAAAAGAAATCAGGGGTCTATGATCCTCTGGAAGCCTTTCATTCAGGCCTTTCAATTAGACAACCAGATGAATTATTGAGGTTAATCACCGCAAATGACCACAGCAGTTAATAATTTATGGATATCAGACAGAACAGTGTCTGAGTGTTCAGTAACACACGTCTCCGTCTCCGTCTCCGTCTCCTTGGACCTGCACTCGCGAGTGCCAAGTGCGTTGAAATCAAAACTCTTTTCTTCAACGGGTCTTTTTTTTTTTTTCTCCACTTCACGGACAAAGTTGCTCGTACAATTTGGCTTTAAACGGAGCGTGCTCAGTGAGGCCATGCTGCCTCAGTAGCGTTATCTCCCAAAAGCTTGAAGGTCAACATGGGACCAGGTGCTGAGATGAAGGCTGAGGAATCATATATGAAATCAGGACTGATCATCTGCAGGAAGTCAGAAAACCAAATCCTGGCTGAGAAATGCCAAAATGTTCAAAAAGGTCCAAGTGAGGTTTATAACACTGGGTGGCATTTTGCTTTGACATACCAATGGAAAAAACAAACAAACAAACAAACAAACAAACAAAACAAACAATGTATTTACAGAGAAAGAAAAACTAAATAAATCAGTTTATGTTATGGACAGGATGTTTCATGGAGCTTTGCGCAGGAAATAAAATAAAAAAAAGTTAGAAGCATAATAGGACAATGTCATCTGACTGACTCACCTGTTTTAGGGAGAATAAAAAAACCTAAATATTTTTTCATAAAAAAAGAAAAGAAAAAGAAAACTGACAAATCCTCCAATCAGGAATCATTATCATAACTATAAATATTTTATGGTCTCATGAAATTTTTACTTTGTCTAATATTTAATCTAACGTCATTCTCTCAGGTGTTTTTTTTTTTTTTTCAAACAAAGTATCGGTTAATTTGCATTGCTGTGTGTCATCTTTGGGGGAAAAAAAGAAGTAAAAAAAAAAAAACTTCACAAGACCAGAAAAGCCTCCAGTCTGACTCAATGGAAGGAATTAAAAAATGGGATGGAGGATCATTTAAGAACAAAATGAGCAAAGATCAAAAATAATAAACAGGGCAGGCTCAGAGACTTAATAACTGCTTTGTTTTTCATTATTATTTTTTAATTGCCTTCCGTTACCCGAGGCCCCTCGGAGCGCAGCGTGAGCGTGATCTGGTCCATGATGCCTAACTTCAGTAATTGTGTCCTTCATTCATTGTTTTTGTCCAGTTATTATATATATACACACACACACACACATCACCTCTATCATGCATTCTTTCATTTGTCTTACGATTGGAAGTTATTAAAGTCTTGAAGCAAAACCTATTTAGTCTCAGCAATTTAAGGAAGCACTGTTGATTCTCAGTTATGAAAAAAAATAAATAAATAAAAATGTAAAAGACAACCTCCATGTGTCTAGGTACGTATTGGGTCAATTCATAAAACGCAGTACCTCATCACCACATCCCATTAAGTGCCTAAGTGCCTTAACCACAACATAAATCCCTCGGCAATGATCCGCTCTTAAGCCCTGCGCGAGCTTTTAGCGTCTTTTCACTAATAATTTCCTGCTCCTCAGCTGCCATCGTCATTTTGGTGCGTTCGCCGGCCTGGTCTCCGACCTTCCAGAGGAAGGATGCGTCACGTTTAGCTCATGAATTGGAATGGGATTGAGTCAGTTGCCTTAATTAATTTTGCAAGCCTTCAGGATGATTCATGTACCATTTGATCCTGAGACATCCATCCCGGATTCTCCGTTCAGCAGGAAGACTTTTTTTTTTTTTTTTTCCTGCTGACTCGGGCAAATCTCAGATTGCAGCGTTCAGAATCGGAGAGAGAAGAGGATGGGACACTATGTAAAAATAGCATCCGGCTCACTTCTGTGCTACCTCCCGGGCTTCCTGGAGTATTGAATAAATCCCAAGGCTTGAGTTTTTTGACATGCTAAGCAGAGTTATGAGATTGCAGACCGGGGATGTGTAAGATTATCTGGTTGAGGTCTTGGGGTGATCAAAAAAAGAGCACGAAATATATGTGGGTCTAGGCTGAGGAAGAGGGATTTTTGGATAAAGATATACAGTAGTAGGTCAACGTAGAGTATGAAAGGAGCTGGAAAGGTATTAAGGGATGAAACTGGGAATATTTACATTTTTGGAACAGGATTCTCGTCCATTTGGGAATTTTTTTGGATCGGCTATTTCATCAAGCACGCAATTTATTTCATGACGAACAGAAACTTGGATGTGCTCAAAACATTCAGTATAAAGCATGATGTCTTGACTGACCTACTGTATGCATCTTCTCCCTCTCTTGTTTCTCCCACATTCCTTCCTCATTCATCATTACATCACATAAGCTCGGCGCCAAGCCCCCTAACGATGCTCACCAATCACCTTCCATTTAGGAGCTCGTTGGAACAGATCAGCTGGAACAACGACGATCACAACAGCCACACTCATTAATCTGCCATGCACGCTTCTTTTTTTTTTTTTTTTTTCCAAAAGAAAAAACGTCCACCACAAACCCCAGCACAAACAGGCGCTCCACACAGAACGCACGGAGGAGCCGTTTCCACGGAACGCCAAGTCCTCCAGCTGCAGCCACAATCCCTTTCACAACCCCGCTGCCTCCTGCCAATGCGAGACAGTGCTTATTATTTGCTCTGCCAAAGCAGACCGCTTGTTGATATTCAGGACGTGGCCCAACACCGAGACGCGAAACCTCTGAGAAGATGGTGTTCTCCGGGCCGTTACCTCCAAATGGACCCACTTCTTCATGCAGGTCTGTGGCAACAGCAGGTAGCAGTCGATCCATCACTCAGATGCAGCACGGCTAGCCAGAGAACATTAAGCCGTCCCACACACACACACACACACACACACACATGCACACTTTGTCTTCCTCTGACTTTTTTCTTTTTTTTTTTTTTCCAGGGGTCTTTTGTACAGACTCGCGACACACAGAGGCAGCTGTTCGCCTAAAGCCACCGCTGGCATTTTCGCCCAGCACTCAGCACGACTGTAAAAACCGAAACAGAGGTTTGGGGAAACAAATTGCATCGAATTGTCCTAGATAATTAACCTTTCCCACCTGTGCAGCACTCGAGACTTTCAGTGGTGCTGACTATCAATAGCAATGAACAGAAAAGAAAAGGTTTCAGAGATTCGAGCATAATTTATATTTATACGACCCTGTACATAAATAACATGAATACCTCCTGGGTCTCTCTTTGGCGCACGTGCTTACCAGAGCAGCACTCGGCCATGTGTAGTTTTTGGGATGCATCCATCATAATCACTCAATTACTGAGCCTTCAAAGTCAAACGTGACATCGGAGGCAAAAAGTGCGACAGCGCCCCCCGCTGGCCAGCACCGGAGACGTGCTCCCATGCATGCTCTGTAAATGTCCGAGAGCTGAGCTGCGCGTTATGTATTTGGATTTCTTTTCTTTTTTTTGCGCTTTTTGCTGCTGTGGATTTATTTATTCCTGGCGTGCATACGTGTGCGACACATCTGTAAGTATCGCATGCGGTCAGGGATCAGGTGCAGCCTGGAAATGAAGCCTTTTTCATTGCCGCACGTGCAAATCGCTCTAGTGTTACAAACGTCGATGCAAACGAGTTTGCATCGCTTTTGGACGAGCGCGTGTGAGAGGAAGGAGCAAGAGCGTGCATGCGCGAAATGCTGAGTGAACTAGAATATTAATGCACATTGCACTAATGCATTATGTATTATTTTTTTTCTCTGTGCATGCATGCAAAATATCTTGTGCAACTTCCCGTCCTCTATCTCAGGCACAAGATATTGTAGTTGCTCATATCTAACATGAAAAAAAAAGGCACTAAATGCAAGTTTTAGAGTCTAGATCAGTTTGCTCGTTTTTGTGCAGAAATGCACTTTTTTTTGCACGAGATGCTGTTATTTGCTTGGATGCTGTGCGTGAACGGAAACCATCTCTCTCTCTCTCTCTGCAGTTTTAATCGCTTGTTTGGAGCACGCAGGCACATATTCTAACTGCTGGATTAAAAACAAATCCATGCACCACTATCAGAATTTCTTGCATGCAAAATAGGGGAACGCTTAAGAGATGAAACATTGAGTGTTTCTGCAAATCTGAAGTGAGGAACGATGAATGAATAAACTGCTGATGGTCAGTGAGTGTAAGGGCACATTGCAGATGGTGCATCATCCCTTCAGCCTAACTAACACAGAACTGCAATGCAACCCGGTGCAAAGGACACACACGCCAGCACGCTCTCAGGCACGCACGCACTCACAATCATATAGAGGTATGTGTGCAGGTGCGTGCACTTACCTAAATCTGCTTCTCTCCTGTGGTGAGGGACGGCGCTCCAGGACGACGATTTAATGCGTCCGTGCGAAAGTTGCGCTCAGAGATCCCTGTGCTCGGCTCATGCTGGTGGAGGGCAGAGGACAGAGCGACTCTTCTCATGCTCAAGAAGGAGCAACGCACAACGAGGTGATGGGAGATGCGAGAGATACGGAGGAAATTCGGACGTACGGACACAGGGTGAAAAATATCCGAGAGAGAAGAGCGGAGGAAAAGAAGGAGAGGAGCAAGAAGAAGAGACGGCCGGTGCATTCAGTGAGAGCAATCAGGAAGGAACTGAAGAGACGCGGACTGGAGAGGAGAGGAGAGGAGAGAAGAGAGGAGAGGAGGGAGATGGAGGACAGTGAGGGGAGGGACTGGGCTACATCAGGCTGAGAGCGAGGGAGGGAGAGAGAGAGAGAGAGAAAGGGAGGAGGGAGAGAACGAGAGTGGATGGAAGGTGAGAAAGTGACGCCGGTCGACTAAGTGATGGAGAGATTTAGAGAAGGAAAGAGAGAGAGAGAGAGAGAGAGACAATTATATAAACATGACATATGCTGTTTGTATTGCACCGCTCTCGGGTTTGGCTGGCAAGATTAAATTCAGCACAAATTGAGTTGTCGTAGTTCACGCAGCACAGACGCTCGGTGAAATATGAGAATGCAACACGGTCAGTGGGAAACCCAAGCTCGCCGGAGAGAAGTCATGCTTTCCATTCAACTCTCGTCAGACTGACAACCGGTCATTAAAGAGTAAAGCCGAGCTCGCTTAGACGTCCATGAGAAAATGCACTGCTGATGATCCTGACGCTCTTCCTGTCAAGCTTCTTTACCCTGGAGCCGTTTCAGGGGAGCCTTTAGGCAATGCGGGTTTTATTCACAGGACCAAAAGGTTAAATAAACAAGGAGGAAAAACACATACTCCTCGATGATGATGATTTAAAGTGCAATGTTCAAACTATAACGCAACCTCCTCATGGTCATATCCACCTCCTGCTGCACTACACACATCGTCAGAGTCAAGACCTGGCTGATGATAGCAAAAATAATAATAATAATAATAATAATAATAATAATAATAATAATAATAATAATAATTGGCAGTAATCATGTACCAAGTAGGTTAATTCGTATTCTCATAGAGCTTTTTTTTGGGGGGGGGGGGGGAATGCAGGTATGCCAGGACAAGCTGAACACCGCCGTCACAAAACAAGAAGTTAAAAACACTGACATAAAACAAAGATACAGTTACCCACTGAGCTACCCAATTAGAAGTATTGTTGCCTTACAATACAAGCGAACAAACCTAGCTGAACCAAACGCCGGCTAAGTTCCACGTACGTCCTAAAGCTGTTCAAAACACTGTTTTTTTTTTCCAGTTTAGTTTTTAAAGCCGCCGGTGCCGAGAGGAATCATACATTAAGGTTAAGTGAGGTCTAATGACTATTTATTTCACATTTTACTTCATTTACACGTCTTTTTTAAATGTTTTGATTGTTTTTTTATATGCAAAAGAGCCGCTGTACTAGCTTTGAATATATTCTACAAAAAGCTCACAGACAAAACATTAACTAACGTCATTCTGACCTTTTATCAACACAATGTCTCACATCAAGAGGATAAGATGAAGCAGAAGTAAGTGTATGTAGTCCTGAATCTTCTGCTAGTTTTTTTCCCCCTAAATTAGCATAAAACACTTAGCTAATTAGCTTTATTACATGCATCACATTTGCTACCCCGTATAAGCTCATTCAGTTGGTTTAGTTGGTTTAAGCTTTAAAACAACAGTAGACTGGGTACCAGACTGGAGGTTTTACTTGCCTGGTGGTCGACCGAATACATCTATTATTTCTTCATTTACACACTATCGAGCATTCTGCTTTTGTTTCCATCACAGCGGAATAAATCGGTAAATCAATCTTCTCTAAGAGAGCAAGTGCTCTAGAAGTGAGTGGCGAGACCGTTAGCATCCGACCATGGAGTTTTCTTCCTCATCCCACATGAGTACCAGCGCGAGCAATAAAATCCTGCAGCCTACGCCCTTGCTATCGCCTGGATTTGGCCTCTTGTAAGTTGGCAGAAAAGTTTACTGCCATGAAGTTTTCAAACAAACAACCAACCAAGTGTGATGTAGCGAGATTGAAACTGTAAGAAAAGGTATAAACGCTAACTCTGCCCCAACCTTGGACCTTACTCTTTTAACCTTGATTAGAACAGTCTGCTTGATAATCCTGCTGAAACCTGCCAGCGACTTTAATTTGTCATCCTCCCTCAAAGTCCTGGACTATATTCTTACCCAGTATTTCATACATTCTTTCATCTCACTTTTTTTGGGGATTCAGAAAAGGGATATCATGAATGGTTATGGGAGCGACTTGGGGATATACAGCATTGATAGAACAGCCGGTTTAAATTTATTTGAAACGGTGATAAACACTGTCTGTACCAGGTCATTTATAGCCTTTTTGACGACTGAATCAGGAACCACCTGTAAATAAATCATTGTTTCTTTTCTCAGTTCAGCAGATTTTTTTAATATAATGATAACTGAGTACTTAAAAACACTTCATTACATACAATAGATCCTATACAGTGCAGTAAACTCCCCCTGAGACATTTTGTAGCTATGTTTTGGCACAACTGAAAAATTTACCTTAGCAGCAGGTGTTGCTAGCATTAGCACATGTTTGCTTTTTTGACATTGACTTACCGTTAGAGCTTGTTATTTCTCCCGATGAAACATCCTGGGCCCCTGTACCAAATTCAGAATCAGGACAGGGGATTCTTATGACACACATATCCATGTATATATGTCGACCACGTCAGATAAGTCACATGACTTAAACGCTAAGATTAGCTTGTAGCTTGTTGCCAAGTCCATTAGAAACCTTCAAATACCAACTACACTCACCCAACACTCGATGAATTACATCTTGCTAGTACTGGGTTGGACCAACTTTTGCCTTAATTCTTCGTGGTGTAGATTCACAAGGTGTTGCAAAGATTCCTTGGAGATTTTGGTCCATGATGCGAATCTTTCTTTCCACCACATCCCAAAGGTGGTCCATTTCCCCCACACCATTACACCACCACTAACAACCTCAATCGATGATACAGGTCAGGATGGATCCATGATTTCATGTTGTTTGCACCAAATTCTGACCCTTCCATCCAGATGTCGCAGCCGAAATTGAGACTCATTTTTTCTTGTCTAGTTTTGTTGGGCCAATGCATATTGTAACATCATTTTGTGCATTCAGAGACTCTTCAGCACATCTCAGCTGTAACAAGATGTTATTTAAAATACTGTTGCCTATTTGTCAGCTCAAACTAGTCTGGCCTCCATTCTCCTCTGACCTCTGGCATCAACAAGGCATTTTTCACACTCGATATCGCTGGATATTTTCCTGTTTTTTCAGAACATCTAAAAACCTTTAAGATGGCTGTGCGTGAAAATCTCAGTAGATTCTCAGTTTCGGAAATACTCAAACCAGGACGCCCGGCACCAACACCCATGCCACGTTCAAAGTCACTTAAATCACCCGTTCCAGTGTTCATTTGAACTTCAGAAGATCATCTTGACTACAGTATATGTACAGTACATGCCTAAATGCACTGAGTGAGTTTCTGCCATGTGATTGTCTGATTAAATATTCACATTAATTTGATTTCAACTACATGGCATTGCAACCTGATGGAGATGAGCCCTAAACTTGGTCTGAATTCAGCTATCAGTAAAAGTATCCACAGTAATGTGAAATGTTCTTTCCACATGGTTTATGTCTGTACTCAACAGTTTCAGTTTAACACATTTTTATTTTCTGCACACTGAGCTCTACAGCATAAAAAATAATCTAATATCTGCAGGGAAATTGGATTTAGCAATAATTTATCCAATACTGCACTGATTCATTTAAGTAAACTGATAATGGGAAACCTCTGGGTCAACAAATAATCGAGTTTATTTCTAAATATGTGATAAATGCGTCTTTTGCAACCCGACAGCAAATGCTCTGTAAATGTGAATTTCAGTTTCAATTAACATAAAGTACTTAGGGTTTATTGGAATATGTATTTATCTGTGAGTTTGGGGGAAAAATTGCTGTAAGTGTAACAATAGCATGCCCATTGTGTTTACTGCTTATTCTTATAGACATTAGAATATACAGTAAGACCAGCAAACTGGTGAAAAGCAAGCTAATCCACTAAAATCTTTAGTGGTATAAGGATCGTCATATAATATAATGAATGCACTTCCTTGCCCATGGTAACAGAATATGTGTGATGTATTTTACTGGGCTGCATTTTAACTCTGGTTGTATACTCTGGTGTGTGTTTCTGATCAATAACTTACTTAAGCTTTCTTTGATATCCTTCTGAAATACAAAGGTTTTTGACCCAGTTTTTTTCTTTTTCTCTTTAATACTCATGATTACCAAACTATTCTGTCTTAATGAAAAATTCATATTATAACACTACTGACTATGCATTACTTGGATCACCCGTAGACTAGGTCAATGTTCTCACCACTGTATTGTAGGGATTAACACAAATACGAATGCGTAATAATGTAACATAATCCCCTATATAATTATATAAGGCATTATACTGTATATTGTGGTGGCCAGTTCAGGTGACAAAATGATTCCTTGCGCTATCAGAGCCAATCTTTCCCAATCTGAGTCCTCGAATATGATTTGTGTCATCGGGGGGAAAAAAAGTACTTTCAGTGAATTCAGGTCGTCAGCTGACTTCCTTTTATTGCCACATACCGATGCTGAGCCTAGACCTGAGCAACTGAAGCAACCCCAGATCATAACCCCAGACCTGCTCTCTGATCTGAGCTGCTGTTAACCTGCGATTTCTGAGGCTGGTGACTCGGATGAACTTATCCTCCGCAGCAGAGGCGACTCTCGGTCTTCCTTTCCTGGGCCGGTCCGCATGTGAGCCAGTTTCTTTGTAGCGCTTGATGCTCGTTTTTCTTCACTTAGCTGCATTTTTCTTGCCATAATACAAATTCAACCTCTTTGAATGAGAAGGTGTGTCCAAACTTTTGGTCTGTACTGTATGTATGTATAGAAATGCCCTTACTGTCACTATTAAACATAGCTCTCTTTTTTAAAATCCAACTTCAACTTGGAAGTTCCAACTTAAGTGATCTCCATTCATGATCTGTTTCTGACTATATTTCTTCTGTGAACTTGAGTATTCAACGTTATCTTTCCAGGTTGTAATAATCTGTTGGGCAGTTACTAACGCAATTCCAGTCATTTCAGCAATCTCCATGGTTGTTTTTTTTTTGTATGTTTGTTTGTTTTTTTGCTTTATCCTAGCCAAAAAAGAAAACTTGTATGAAAGCATGAATCATCATGGCTTCAGAATGTCCAGAAAAGTATGCATGCATGTTCCTATCATCAAATTTAAACATCCGTCATAAAGTGGCACCATGAAGCTTGCTACAAAAATAAAATCACTGCAGCTGTCTTATTTATATTCATACATGAAATATTAATGGTTAAGCCTTGAATGATAGCCTGCCATCATTTAGTTACACAAGTTGTTTATCCAGAACTTTGTAAGCCTGCAATTTTATGTAACTAGACCTTGAACGTTCATGTTCTAGCTCATGAACAGCCCTAAGCACTACTTATTCATCGTACATTTACTTTCTGATCGATGAAACTGGTCACAAGCCCAGAATCCTCTTCGCTGCTCTTACCAAACTCTTTCTTCTGCTGATCAATGCAAGGCTTTTTCCTCAGCTTCTATAAAGCTACAATCAGCAGAAATATACCAGCATTTTCCTGCTGCCTCACTTTCACTCGATTGCAGCGAACCCCTTTTTAATATCCCCTGACAAGTTCCTGACAGCTTTTTCTCTTTTCGAGCCAATCATTATTACGGAACTAATCTCTAAATCTGATGCAGCTTCCTGTCTGCTCCATTCCGTGCTCACTTTGCTCCATGACGAGTGTTTCTGTGTCATCGCTTACATCTGTCTTTGCATTAGCAAGTCATATGTTCCATCTTTTTCTGCTCTTGTAAATGGTAACATTACACCGATTCATAAGATCTCTCATGCACTCCTTTAAATTGTGAGGGGTTGCAGCTTTTGCATATGTCACTTATGTACATATACAGTGTTTGAAATGCACTAAATGACCTCCTATTCTGGGGTGTGAATTGGGTTTTTCACAATGCACAATCCTGCAGTTTTTTTTTTTTTTTTTTTTTTAAACTGCAAGCTTACCCACAATTCTTTTCAGACACAGAAGCTGGAGTTGAATCTCCTCCCAGACGCTGCAATACAATAAGTGCATCTTGGTAAACAGACATGACCTTCCATGCTGTACACACTCAGTTCCAGTATCAACTTGCAAAAAAATAAAAATAAAAACGAACAAAATTTCCAGACAACTTTGTATTTAATATTCAGCAACAAACTTGTTTGTACAGCAAGGTCAAGTTTATATAATATAGCTGGAAGAAATAGAAATAAATCTAATGAAATGTTTAATGTGTTTAGGATTCTCTGGTTTTAGTACCGTATGTTGATAATGATTTTTTTTTAACTATCCTCTTCTTCTTGTGTATGTCATAAATCATGACTTGCTCACTTTCTGCTTCTGATATATTGGTAACATAGGCTTGTCTTCTGCCTGGTTCAGATCCTATCTCTCGCTAACAGACATCATTTTGTCAAACACAAATCTGTCACTTCTATTGTTACTCAAGGCGTTCCCCAGGGAGCGGTTCTTGGCCCGCTCTACTTCATTATTTAAATGCTATCCCTGGGTCAGATCCTACGTCATTACAATCTTGGTTTTCACCAAGACCATGAAACTCGGTAAGAGTAAACCACATCCTTATAAGTGCCTACTTTTATCTGTGTGTTTTGTGATAGAAAACTGTACTGTACAAGTCAAGCTTTCTGACATGTTACTTTATAATTTATGAACAGTATCATTTATATTTAAATAGTGAGTTTTTTCCCTTAGATTTTACCATTAATGTGGTTGGTATGATGTCAGATTCCCTACTGCAGTACAGAATAGAAAAGCAAAACTTACTCTAATGAATTTTCCTAAAGAAATTGGAAAATGATGTGGGCCATTAGACAAGTGATAAAGCTCGTTTCTTCTAATTTACATGCTGTTTATTTTACTTTTTCTTTCAACTTGTTTAAAGTGCATGATGTATTTCTCACAGACAAGAAATGACTTATATCACAAATAACAAATACAACAAGGGGAGTTCAAGTCAAAATGGGACTTGTGATCAAATTCCTTATAATTCCTTTCAAACATTCACCAACGCGACCAGTTATTGTCACATTTTTCATGTTTGGGCCATTAAAGGAGTTCCTGGGAGGCCAGTTTTTCAAATTCGATGCATTTCTCCATTGTGATGAGAAAACATTGTACCTTGATGGTACCAAGCACTAGTGAAAAGCTGGAATAAGTGAATTATATAAAAGGAGTTTTTACTCTCAAAACTTTGTTCTGTTATTCTGCACAACCAAAAAGTCATCCTTTAACTTCAACACCCCTTATACTTTTGACTGAGCTAAGTAAGTTGAACAATTCAATTTAAATTCAGTGTGTGTGTATTCACCCACACAAACATGCTTTGTGAGGTTGTTTACTGTATATACAATGAAGTTTAATATGCCAGACAGTTAACTTCTTGCTGAATTCTGTGAGCAGCCCCTTCTTGGAAAGTTCCTGTGATCCTTCAACTCATCACAATGAGGATAAAAAAGAAATATATGCGAACTGTGGCACAACTTTGATGATGCCATATGTGAGACAGTATTATTTCTCCAAGTAAAAAAAAATGCTAAGTATGCTAAGTATATTAAATCCCAGCATGCCAAAGCATATTTTAGTGTACTTGCTCCAGACTAATGACTAGTGTACTTGACGTTTGCTATTTTGGAACAATTAATTTTGTACTAACTGTATTTAAGTTGTAATTAAATTGTACAAAAGCACAATTTTAAGTGTATTAAGTAAACTTTTGAGTGCTAAAGTGGAACAATTTTAAATATAGTTAGTACACATAAAGTATATGGTTGTGTGTGTACTAATGTACATACTGTACCTGACAGTAATTAATGAAATGAAAGTATATATTTAATGTACTATAAGTACATTACAGCAATTTTTTACTGTGTTACAAATACATGATTAACATAATTTTATATTCTTATTGCAGCAGTAGCATGCTGTCATACTTCTGGCCAATTCCAGTAATATAGAGGCTTTTAAAGATTCGAGATTTCATTCATGAATTCAAAAGATTTGATTTGCACATGGTTACAAAAAAACATAGTTTATTGGTGTTCAATAAAACATCAGGTTGTCTTACAAACACACAAACTAAAATATAAATTGTTGTCTAAACAAAGACAGACATTAGTATTAGAATATACAGGAACAATATTAGTTTAAACCTGGTGTGTTGATTAAAGCTGTTACACAGAAATTAATATAAAGAGACTGTGTTGTGCAATCTATTTAATTTCTTTTGGTTTTGGTCAAGCATTATTATTATTATTATTATTATTATTATTATTATTATTATTATTATTATTATTATTATTATTACACCATTATGTCGTACAAAATGTAAATATGTGCATATCCCAAACAACAGGCAACCTAGAAATAAAATTCCACACACCCTGGCAGCGAATTCAATTATGGATTAAAGGGCTGGGTTAAAGAGCGCATTCAGAGCCATGGGTTGCACATCACTATCCGATTTGATCTCAGTTTGCCAGTGTAGAGCTCCGTACTCATTTTATTTATTTATTTTTTATATGTTACTGATGCTGGAATTGTGAGGAATCCTTTCAGAGACTGCTACAGATACCATTCTCTAGACAAGGAAGGTCACTTAATGTACTGTACTAAACTTAACAATCAATATTCTTAAAATAGGACATCACTCCTACAGTTTCAGCACCAAAACAGAGCTCCAGACCTGTCGCAAACTGATTAGGAATAGTGATGAAATAGAGTTGACACAGAGCTCATAAAAGACATGTTGGACAAAAATGTGATCCTTTTTTTTTTTTTTTTTTGCATTCAGTATGCAACTGGTCCATTAACTAGTCATATGCTGTCTCCACAGGTGACTGATACTGTACAGGTTTTTTTTTAAATAACAGTAAAGATGCAGCTTTTAAACTGTAACACAGCTGACAGTATCGGAAATAATAAATGAAACTCACTCATGGTTTTACAGCACGTAGATTCATTAATTTCCCCACCAGACGGCATGAAATCAAGAAAAAAGAACAATCTGCACTTATGGAGTTGTGGGCATCATCCATGACACACAGTAAAATAATCGAATTTATATAAACATGTTATATATTTAGATTAAATTATTTGATTGTTATTAACACAGAATACCCCATGTTTTACACTCCTCTGGGGTAAGTGCTGCAGACTGACAGGTTGCATTGATGAATTTTGCTTAAGTTATTTATTTACAGTCTTATGCAAAAGTTTAAGCACCCCTTTAAAAAATAACAGATTTTGGTGATTTTTTTAATGGAAAAGATGTTAACACAGTCTCTCTTGGAAATGGAAGAAAATTCACAATATTTTCAGCAAACATTGGTACATAGTTACTTTTTTATGTCATAAATTGAACAAAGATAAAAAAAAATAAAAACATTACTCTGGCACTGTGCAAAAGTTTGGGCACCCTACATAATCAGTACTTAGTAATGCCTCTGGCAGATATCACAGCTTTTTATAGGCAGCTAAAAGTCTTTCAGTTTTTGTACTTGGGATTTTCTCTCATTCTTCCTTGCAAAAGGATTCTGTAATATTCTTTGGTCGTCTTGCAAGCACAGCTCTTTTAAGATCTACACACAAATCTTCAATGATGTTTAAATCAGGGGACTGTGATGGCCATTTCAAAACCTTCAGCTTGCGTCTCTTGAGGTTTTCCATAGTGGATTTCGAGGTATGTTTAGGATCATTGTCCTGTTGTAGAAGCCGTCCTCTTTTCAGCCTCAACTTTTTTACAGTTGGTGTGATGTTTGTTTCCAGAATTTGTTGGTATTTAGTGGAATGGAATCCATTCTTCCGTTCACACGTGCAATGTTTCCTGTGCAACACAACCCCAAAAAAAAACCCTTTGCTATCTTCTTATAGCCTTCTCTTGCATTGTGGGCATTAATAACTTTCATTTTCATGGTCTTACACAGCTGCTTAGAGGAACCCATGGTTTTTGAGTGTCCGCAAGTGTGTGCACAAGTTTTGAAGAGTCAAACTATTTGTAAAGTCTTGAAATTGGTATTTACTAATGGCAGCTGCTGCCATGCATCAGATCTAAAGAGTTGATTAAGGTCTGAAACCTTGTAAAAAAGAATCTGAGACTCTGGAACTCTTAGGGTGCCCAAACTTTTGCACAGTACCATAATAATGTTTTTATTTTTCCATTTCCAAGAAAGACTGTGTTAACATCTTTTTCATTTAAAAAATCACCAAAATCTGTTATTTATCACTGGGTGCCTAAACTTTTTCATACTTTTTTTTTCGAAATCATTTTGAACAGATTATGACAGTCCTACACAGCTCTTTTAGAGGGGCTTTAAACAGTTGTGATTGGAGCAGTCTGATTCCGATAACGTCAGCCGAGTCACACATCTATAAGTTTTGTCAGTGTGTATAAAGCTTTCACACAACTTCCACAAAACCTGTAAAAAGTTCAACCCCCACTATAACATGCAGCTCAATCTGCAGCTCTCAGTGTGACGTCACATGCTTTCCTACTCCTCACAAAACGTAAAAATGGGAATCGACGGTTCGAGCCTCAGCTCCACCAGGTTGGCATTGTTGGGCCCTTGAGCAAGGCCCTTAACCCTATCTGCTCTCCAGGGACACTGCATTATGGCTGACCCCAGTTACACTGGGATATGCAAAGAAAAAAAAATCACTGTGCAGAACTGTATAAGTGACATATAAAGGCTTATACAGTCACAAACAATAGCGTTGATGTCCATGAATAGAGCCAATGTTATACATTCTGTACTATTCCTGTCTCTGAGGTTTTGTCTTTTGTAAGTGGAAATGATGTATTTAAGTGGATATACGCTGCCCTGTATAAAGATTTAAGGAACATAATAGGACCTTTAATTAACTACCACTTCTCACTGCTACAACTCTATTTCGTCACAAGTAAATAGCTGTGTTTCGTGTATCTGAATTATATTCATAAAATATATTTTTATTAGTCTTGAAGTGATTAACCATGACATGCCGAGACATAAAGTCATCATTTCAACTTTATAGGACTCATACTTATATACACTTTATCAGCGCAGCGCTGAGTTGCTCTCGAAGTTCAGCGAGTTTGCTCAGTAAAATACAACTACTCGAACAAACAGGACCGAAGGCCACAAGCTGAAAACATGAATTCTCTGCCATATTCATGACTCTCAGAGAAGCCTTTCTACTAATACTGAAACATGTCCTTGTTCATCTCCAGCAGCCATGCTCTTAAACCTACCGCAACTTTATTCTGTATCTCCACTTATTCAGGCAGATGAACCTTGTTAATTCATGCACACTTATCAAACAGTTCTTACTTCATTTTCACCTCTGATCTGGCCTACAGTGTGAATAACAACACACGGGCATTTGGAGCAAGGATCCTGCACTTAAAATGTTTTAATCTAATCTTTAAAAAAAGGCGATAAGCTGCGATAAAGTCGAGGACCTGCTGTTTGAACTGACAACGCACTGTCCGTATACCGAGCGAGAGACGAGCAGGCTTGAATTGGAGTGTTGACAGTGTGCTAATAACAGTTCACCTATACAGGCTGGAATGATTCTTAACATTTTTACAACAATGACATTTTGAATCGCTGGTCATTCTTTTTTTTTTTCTTTTTGGGGTACAGTTCAAAGATCTGAAAGGATTACATCTGAACCTGAGCTGATATTTCTCTAATATGAAAATAAATGTCACTAACGTGAGAACAACAAAAAAAATTATGCAGTGTACTAAGTGAAAACAAAGTGTTTGTCATTAAGACACATTAATAATTCACACCACATCAAGAGCATTGTGCGCACCAACAATTATGGATTTTCTTCATTTGGACTTCATCTGCTACAGTCCTGGAAGCACGTGGCTTGCCTGGTGAATGAAGGACTATTGTCCAGAACGTAGAAGATGAACAGTACTGAGTGTGTTAAAAGGAAATTTTGCACCCATGTAATTTTTCATGCATAGCATTTTCTGTGATTTAAAACACATTAGGGGGAAAAAATAAGCGTATAATTAGAGCCAGTTACATTCTCCAAACACTATAATTACCACTAACGGTATTGCCACCATTCAAAAGCTAGTATTTCAGCACCATGGACAGCAGCTCATCAATAAAAAAAAAAAAACATTTTTTTTAAAGAACATTTCCTTATTCTCATTGAGTTCAAGTCAGGATTATGGTGAAGGCTAAGTAAATTCCAGGAACACCCATCCATCAATCCATCTATCCATCCATCAATTAATCAATTTCTATACCACTTACTACACCTTTCGAAAGGGGTGTCAAGCCATCAAAGGGCGTAAGCATGCACACACTAGCATACTTTATCATACGCAATAGGCAATTTAGAAGTCAATCAACTTTGATTGCATTCCTTTTCACTGGTGGAGGATCCCAGCGTACCCGGATGACACAATGAGGCACATTGCCAACTCTAGAGGTGTGAGGTGTGACACTGTAAAAATGCGAATGAACCAGAGATCCCAAAGCAGTGAGGCAGCAATGCTACCCATTACACTAACCATACCCAGCTAATGTAAACAGTTTACACAGAATCAGCAATCAGATTGCATTTATTCGGACCATTGAACATCTTTACACGGCTCTTTTTTTTTTTTTTTTTTAGTATTTGAATTTTCACACTAGCTTTTTGCCTGCTACAGTACATCATGCACATCCATTTTAAATCACTGACATTTTTCTTTCCACTGCATGTTTGACAATTGAAGAACAGACATGACACTAAGAATAGCTTTCTCTCCTTTTCATTAACAAAAGCTGATTCTTCTGCAAAGGTTAAATGGCGTCTTCTCCATCATACGGGGTGATTATCTTGAATGCAGGTGTAATGGTTCTGGAGTTAAGCACGGGAGGGTGCCATCAGCATGCTGTTGTGTATCGCAGTGTGCGTCATCCAGGTGACAAAACGCCTAATGACCGAGTTTTATGGCAGCTATTAAAACTGGAAAAATTGCCAGAGATGGGTAATGATGGCTCATAAATTTGCAACAACAATATAATCAACGGGTCATTTGACGCAGGATTAAGTTGCTGCTACACTCAGAGACCGTGAAACTAAATTTGCTGAGGCCTGCACAATGGATTTTTTTTGTTTTGTTTTACTTAAGGTAGAGAAGCATGACAAAGATTAAAAAAATATATATAATAATGAAGGGTATGGCATAGCAAGGGGATATCATGTAAAAATTTGATGTTAATTATGAAGCGTCTATCCATTGTCATGCCGCTCCCTTACATCTAAAGTGTAGTGTACTGATGTTGTTGCTGGTTGTGATGTTAATGTAGTTGTTCTAGTTGTTGTTAATGGTGGTAAGGTAGTATTGTGATTGTTTTTGGTGATGGTGGTGGTGGTGGTGGTGCTAATGAAGATGCTTTTATAGTTGTTAATGATGATAGTGTCAGCGATATGGTTGTTTTTGGTGTTGGTGATGGTCATGATAGTGGTGATAATGTTAGTGGTGTTAATTTAGTTAATATTGATGGTGGTATTGTTGCTGTTGTTGGTTGCAGTGATGGTATGGTTTGTGTCAATGCTGTCAGTAATGGTGATGTGTTTTTTTCCTGGAAAAATGATGGCAGTGGTTCTGATGAAGGTGTGAATGTAATTGTTGGTGGAGGTGGTGGTGCTGTTAATGATGGCAGTGGTGACAGTGGTGGTTGTTATCCTGATGATGGTGTTGGTGTTAATGGTGGCAGTGTTGTTTGTTGTTGGTGGTCATAATTGTGGAGATGATGTTAGTGGTGGTGTACAGTAAATGTAATTAATTGTGGTATTGTTGCTGTTGGTGTTGGTTGTGGTGATGGTGCTATTTGTGTTAATAGTCTTAGCGGTGACAGTGTGGTTGTTTTTAGTGATGCTGATGGCAGTGGATAGAATGAAGGTGATGTTGGTGATGTTAATTTTTCTTGTTGTTAATGCTGGTAGTGGTGGTTATGTATTTGAGCTTGGTGGCGGTGGTGGTTGTGGTGATGGTGGTGTTAATGTTCTTGTTATTAATGGTGGTATTGGTGGTGGTAGTGTTGTTGTTTGATGCTGATCTGACAAGATGTTTGTTTGCCTGCTCAAAGCATTTAATAAGAAACGTCTATGATTGGTAAGAGTATGTATTATATACTGTACAAAAAGTGAGCCAATCAGTGTCCCTTCTTCAGCCAGAGATTATCAAAAGTTTGCACAACCCCGATTCTAAACAGGGCGGAGTGGGTCAGACATTTGCAATGGGGTGATTCCATTCTGAGTGGGCTATTATTCACAGTATTAGTGGAATATTAAGGTCCACTTCTGAACTTGAGAACATGTCTGTCTTCACTGCAGGTCAAAAAATATTTATCCACAAGAATGCAGTATGGGTCAATCAGTCCTCAACCTTTCACTTCTCTCAGCAGAGCTGTTTTTCCTCTGACTGTGTATCGATAGCCATGTCAACAAACGACTGCAGCCTTATCGACTGGAGAGGTCAGCTTTATAGGTAAAGCTATAAAGAAAAGAAAAAAAATGACCAGACATCAGCAGCTTTTAACAGGAAGGGTCAAAATTAATGACTATAGCAGACTCAAAGGTATCACTTGGAAGTGACACAACATGATGATACTGTGAGTGATGCTCAGCATACAGTATAGACGGCTTAGAGAAAATGTGTGAGGAAAGTCTGGTGCTTTGTTTTTATATTATGTAATTTTTCATTTATTTGTTTTACTTTAAAGTAGAGAGTTAATGAAAATTAGGAAATATGATTCTACATTATTCATGTACATATTTAAAACATAAATAAATATCAAGACAAAAGCATATCAGGTCCAGGCTAATATGAAACAAAACAGATACCCAGCATTCATAACAGTAGCAGCGCACAGATATGATGACATTAAAACCAAACCAAGGACTCAGAACACAGTGCAAAGTTAAACCAAATTCAAATTCAAATAAACTGGATGTGTACTATAAACCTAAACAAAAAGCTGGAATTCTTGGAAGAGAAGACATTTCAATGCTTGGTCCAAGGGAAACTTTGACAGAACTTCTCCTCTAAAGTGCTGCTCCACTCGATCACTACATCTCAGCACCTCCCCTGTTGGGAATGTGACATGATAAAATGTAGTTCACACTGGAGCATGTCAAAACCGCAAGATTGGGATCGGGCATGGAGCCTGTGATGAAGGGGCTGTGACAGAATTTGGCATGTCAGTTGGGACAGAACTTGGCATAGGTGCTAAGAAAAAAGATTGGCTTGGGCGTAGGGATGGAGCCTGGACTGAGTGTGAGGACTGGACCAAGCGTAAGCAATGGGCTAGAATTTAGCAATGGTCAAAACTCTGGACTGGAAAGGCCACCTCTTGGGCTTTTGGCAAGAACTTGGCTGGATCTGGGCTGGGGCTTAAGACAGGCGAAGCCTTTGGTGGAGTATGTGCAGGGTAAAACATCACTGGGGGGAATGAGCACAAGGTGCTTGAAGACTGGTGATGGAACCCAAACTGCAGCACCAACATGATGTCCTCAAAGCCAACAGTTTGTGCATCTTCAAAATTTAGAGGTGTTGCTGAACATGACTGGGATAGAGGTGGTTATGGTTTAGGCATAGCAGGGCATAGTTTTTGTAAAGTAGAGTTTAGCTCAGATGAGCAGGGCTTAGCTCAGGCAGGGCATGGTATTGCTGGCCTCAACCTGGACACCCTGGTGCTCTATGCTCATGGTTTTATGCTGGACCATGGTGTGAAAGCCATGCTGTTGGTCTCAACCTGTGCAGCCTAGTGTTCAGTGCTGCTGGCCTTTCACTAGAGAACAGTGTTGGAAGCCCAGCTTTCTGCCTTACCATGCACTGAGCTGCCCAATCAGACTTCCTTTTTTTTCTTTTTCTTTCAGAGCAAGGTGCTACTGTAGGTGACCATCGTGTCAGCTTCACCTTCCACACCCTGGTGCATTGCCACTCCAGCCAACTTACTGGCTATAGCTCTCCATGAACATCCCTGATCTCACACCAGAACATGGAGAGGTGCTACATTCATTTGGTTCGTTCGTTTAGTTTTCTGTCAGAAAAACAAGGCAGGATGTAACTGCACCTTCAAAACTAAATTAAGACCAGGATATGAACTGTGTACTTTAGTAGTTAGTTCTAGCAGAGAAACATGAAACGAAAAGAAGATCTAACATCTCACACTGGGCTTACATAAGAAAACTAGTGCAAAAGAAACAAGACACAGCTGAACCAAACACAATCAGGAAAGGAATAAAATACAAAAGAGGAAGTGAGGAGGCACTTGAACAAAGAATGCTGGGAACAGAAGTCGGTGTCAAAATAAGAGTTTAGATGCTGCGCCTAGGGGATTTTCTGACATGAAACAAGGATGTAATTGACAGGTACTATACAAGAAAAGACTGCTTGAAAATGTTATGTCATGTATCTTAAGTCATAATCTAGATTAATCATAATTTTTTTTTAAAAATCACAGCTGACTGGACAAACAAAAATGCTGGACACTCCTCAGTGCCTTCGCCTTTAAGGCCAAGCATGTGTGATGTCAGATTACAACTGATGGCATTTTGCTTGACATTTAAGTCCAACCCTGGCTCGTCTCTGTCCTAACAGTATTATTTTGTTTTTATCTTTATTTCTTTCAGTCTCTGGCCTAATCACTGTTTGCACTAATGAAGCGTATTTTCTCAGATGATGTCCCAATCAGCTCGCAGCTGGAGGCCAAAGTGGGCGTTCATGCTTTGTCACCGTCGACTCCCACCACCAGCCACGTGTTGCTGAAGATGCTCCTTTTGATTAGTCGTACATAGGCTGTCTAACTGAAAGACTCTGTTTTTCTTTTTTTTTTTTTTCTTTTTTTTTTTTTTTTACACAACGGCTCTGTGTAAAGTGTCCCGGCGCTTCTGGGTGATGCATTTGCTCAGAACTGCAGCTAAAAACTGGTTGATTAGCGAGAGACAGCATCAGTCGTGTGAAGCGTGAGCAGCCGTTGCTTAATCAGAGCTGTCTTTAAAAGTGTCATGGATTCTCACGTTTTAAAATGTTGGCTGTGTGGAAGATCGTTTAAAGTGCCAGCTACTCATTTAAAGCACATTATTCATTAAAGACTACAAAGAATGCATTAATTACTGCAAAACTAATAGGTTAAAGTTCTGCGCTTGTTGAAGGTAAAAGTGCAGATGGCAATGTTGCAAGGAATAAGTAAGGAATAAAGCACTCCATGTCATGCTGTTATAAGAAAATGAATAAACTACAGGGTGGTGTGGTGAACCGGAAATACAGTTACTGCTCAGAAATCATTATTTTCCTTTAATGAGACATTTCCAGGTAGTTTATTCCTCCTTTACCAAGACTATTTACCCAGAATTACATTTATTTATTTAAAAAAATTAAACATTATTATCTTTAATCAGTTTCTAGTTACAGATGGTACTTAAGCGGTATTCTAGTTTTACCGTCGCGCATCACGGCGGCAGCATTTAGGTTTGTGCGTTTGCTGGCTTTTACCGCTGAGTGGCGCTATATAACTACAGACCGACGCCTCAGGCCTTAGTTCGTTCTCTCAGGGATTAATGAGCCGCAGCTCCTTTAGAGCTGCACGTAGTAGCGGATAAATCGGGTGAAACCTTGTTGTTTAATGAATTCCTAATCACAGTACTAAAATTACAGTACAAATTTAAAATTTAAAATAGATTAAATCTTATTAGGATCGAATTTAAGCAAAGTAAACGGTAACACAGTGAGCCTTTAGATTTTATCATGTGTAAGTAGAAAAGCTACGCATATTTTTTTTTGTCATTTTATATTTTGTGTTCTTTTAATTTGTAGTAGATTTATTAACTGAAATTAATATAAAATACAATTGAAACATTAAACACATTTACAATCACAGTACTAAATGTATTTTTTCCCTGAATTTATATTAAATAAAATATTTTTTTATCAAATTTAAGCAAAGTAACACAGTGAGCCTTTATATTTTATCATGTGTAACATTCGCCTAGCCAGAAAAATCTGGGTGTGGATCAGAAAAAGTGGGTGTGCCACAGGTGTTGTCAGATTAATGTGCAAAAACTATATAATAAAAATATATAAGATCCATAACTTTTATAAGACTCTACTTTTGTAGAGTGCCTCGCAATGCCGACAGAATGTTATGATTTTGTAAAATAATGAGAGGTACAGCGCTATTCTGTATCGGTGAACTTGAGCACCCCAGGAAATGAACCGAAACTCCGTGTATTCTTGCCTCACAGACGTGAAAAATATATACACACTAAAAAATGCTGGGTTGTTTTTACTACGCAAACGCTGGGTTGCCTCTGTTGGGTCATTTTTCTGGGTTATTTACAGTGACTTGGGCACTTTTTGTTTAACCCAACTTGCTGGGTTGGAGTTGGGTTAGCTAGTGGCAGCTAACATCACAGACAAGACCGCCCCTCCCCCCGAAGTTCACCAGTGTATTCAGTGGCTGTGTCAGCTTCGTGTCTTTTTTTCTTCCTCCTCATGCATTTAAAAGGAAATGTAAATGTTAAATATAAGGTCTGTATACACACTTTCACTCACCTATGACTGAATTTGTTCACTGTATGTAACATTTATTACTGTTACCGTGTTGACGTTACACTCAAACTTTCAGCACGGTCTGTGCTATAGCAGCTAGTTTATCTGACAATAGCTGCTAGCGAGCCAAACCAAAGACCCCCATCTGTGTATGAAGGAAACTGCAAACATATCTGAGCTTTTTAGCTTTCTGTGTAGATGCTTGCAGGGTGTATGAAGATGGTGAAGTGATGAATGAAAGCTAAACTGTTAATTGTAGTGCTAGCATTTAGCTA
>JAAGKR010003141.1:51823-79606 GCA_011419295.1 Clarias macrocephalus
TCTCTCTCTGTCTCTCTCTCTCTCTCTCTCTCTCTCTCTCCCTCTGTCTCTTTCTCTCTGTCTCTCTCTCTCTCTCTGTCTCTCTCTCTGTCTCTCTCTTGCTCTCTCTCTGTCTCTCTCTCTCTCTGTCTCTCTCTCTGTCTGTCTCTCTCTGTCTCTCTCTCTTGTGCTCTCTGTCTCTTTCTCTCTCTCTCTGTCTCTCTCTCTCTCTCTGTGTCTCTCTCGCTCTCTGTCTCTCTCTCTCTCTCTTGCTCTCTCTTTGTCTCTCTCTCTGTCTCTCTCTCGCTCTCTCTCTCTCTGTCTCTCTCTCTCTGTGTCTCTCTCTCTGTCTCTCTCTCTCTTGCTCTCTCTTTGTCTCTCTCTCTCTCTCTCTCTCTCTGTCTCTCTGTCTCTCTCTCTCTCTCTGTCTCTCTCTGTCTCTCTCTCTCTCTCTGTCTCTCTCTCTCTCGCTCTCTGTCTCTCTCTCTTGTGCTCTCTTTGTCTCTCTCTCGCTCTCTGTCTCTTTCTCTCTCTCTCTGTCTCTCTCTCTCTCTCTGTCTCTCTCTTACTCTCTCTCTTACACTCTCTGTAGTGTCGTTCACCAAAGGTGTCTGAGCTCATGCATGCAGAAGAGGGAAGAACGTTTCCATTTTCCTTCATAATAAATTAAATTAAATGAAATTATGTAGATTTAATTAAAGAAATGGGAGCAAATGTTTTACAGCGACATGATTCAAAGTGCCTAAAGATGCAATTTGAAATTCGTTGGTTTCCGTAACAACCTCAGCAGCGACCGCGTTTCCCCTCTTGTCTGTCCCAACCACTCATCATTCAGCATCAGCAGTAAACTAATCACCGCCTGATCATCTCTCATCATCTGCATCATCTGACCCTCACTGGGTCATGCAACAAACAAAAACTATTTACAGTGACTTGGGTACTTTTTGTTTAACCCAACTTGCTGGGTTGGAGTTGGGTTAGCTAGTGACAGCTAACATCACAGACAAGACCGCCCCTCCCCCCGAAGTTCACCAGTGTATTCAGTGGCTGTGTCAGTTTTGTGTCTTTTTTTCTTCCTCCTCGTGCATTTAAGAGGAAATGTAAACGTTAAATATAAGGTCTGTATACACACTTTCACTCACCTATGACTGAATTTGTTCACTGTATGTAACATTTATTACTGTTACCGTGTTGACGTTACACTCAAACTTTCAGCACGGTCTGTGCTATAGCAGCTAGTTTATCTGACAATAGCTGCTAGCGAGCCAAACCAAAGACCCCCATCTGTGTATGAAGGAAACTGCAAACATATCTGAGCTTTTTAGCTTTCTGTGTAGATGCTTGCAGGGTGTATGAAGATGGTGAAGTGATGAATGAAAGCTAAACTGTTAATTGTAGTGCTAGCATTTAGCTAGGTTGCTAGCATTAGCAA
Source organism: Clarias macrocephalus (assembly GCA_011419295.1). Taxonomy (NCBI): domain Eukaryota; kingdom Metazoa; phylum Chordata; class Actinopteri; order Siluriformes; family Clariidae; genus Clarias; species Clarias macrocephalus. Next base: position 53,235 of record JAAGKR010003141.1, read on the forward strand.
ACATATAAAAAGATACATACTACAAATATGCATACTAGCCAACCCTCTCGATTTTTCCAGAAACTTTTACTTTCTTTATTTTCTTTCTTTCTAAGGTTGGAACCGACACCGTGGAATATCTCCAGCAGTCTGAAGTGTCGAGGCCGAACCCCTACATCCTGATGTTGGGAGATGATGACCAGCGCTGCTCTCAGGCATTAGTGCTTCTGAGTGATAGTATCGTAATGATGTCGCTGTTGAACTTGTTTTGTATCATCTGATCTTGTGCTTTTGAAAAATAAAAATAAATATTTTTTCTATGCTTTGTACAATTAATTGGGTGTTTATTGCATATATGTATGGTTTGCAAAACGTAAAGTGTTTTTTGTAATAGACCAGTATATCAAAGTAATTTAACTGTTTTAACTGTTTTACCCATAGACATGTAAAACATAAAAATAATAATAACCTATTTGTGAGGTAGAATTAACCCAACATTATAGTGAAATATGACCGAGCATTTGGATTGAATATTTTACCCATCTTGGTGGGTTAAATAAATAACCCATTTTGCTGGGTTAAATTAACCCAGCATGTAGTTGGTCCAATATTTATCCATTTTTTAGGGTGTAAATAGACGCTATCTTTAATAGCCGATGGAGCTTTTGAGCTGTACACACATGCATTCTCAGCTAAACAACTCTTAAAACTACACTTTTGTGACACAATAACAGTAATATTTTGAACATTTTGCAGGCTGTTTGGAGAAACCAGAGAATAAAGAATAAAACAGTTGTTGGGTTAAAATAACACAACCAGGTGTTTACAGAAACGACACAGCATTTTTTAGACTGTAGTTATTGAGTTATTATAGTTAATGTTCTATTTGGAAAGTCTTTTTTTTCCAGTTATTTCTATATTTAAAGTCTAATGTCTTTAAATGTAACATTTTTTTTATAATAACAATAAACTGATACAAATAGAGGATATGTAACAGTTAATTCTTTGTACAAATAAAATTGTTAGCTAGTGAACTCTGTCTGAACAACATTTTTTTAAACTCATTATTGTACAGTAAATGTCAATAGATCTGGTCCTGATTTTTCATGTTTGTTGTATAAAGTACTCTGATGTGGAAATTACCATCACTAGTATTTCTTATACTAGTCACAACATATGACTTTTTTATGACTTAAGCTCAAATCATATTTAAAAACTGCGTCGAATGAAAATGTCACTTTGTGCCATTACATTTATTTTGGCCATTGCCGTTTTGCCGCAACAGAGAGCACGGCGGTAATAGACATTCCCTTTTACTAACTACTGGAGCAGGTTGATTTGTGTTCTGACTTTTATTTATTGTAAGTGCTTTTCAGAAATTATATTTAAAGGCAAATTTAAAAAATAGAAGCGAAAAAGGAAAACATGAAAAACACAGTGGTAATAAAAGCTAATTTTTTGATTGACTGACCAAAAAAAGAAAATGCAAGAACATCTATTAATTTTTCAGGTAAAAAAAACAAATAAATAAATAATAGATGTTTTTTTTTTTTTTTTTTTTTAACAATTAGCCTAATCTACTTGTCTTTGGACTGTGGGGGGAAACCAACCATGGGGAGAATGCAAACTCCAAAATCCTTGAGGTGCACAGCCACAGTTATAAACACCACATCTCTATTTTATTTACCTTAAGTCAATTAAATTCAAATCAAGTCTGGCTATAAAAGTCATCCCTATTTAATCGTTCTCTGCCATCAAACGTTTTACTGTTTATTGGGATTTTGGGATAAACATTTGGTGAACGTCTAATAATTATACTCAAGTCTAATGTAGGATGATAATATTTTGCATTAATGAACCCAAAGGTTTTATTAGTCATCTCAGGAAATGAGGCCGCCTCACCAGAATGTCTTTTATGTAGGAAACTCCAGACACCAGGCAAAAGTTTGCTTATACTAATATACGGTAAATGAAGGTGGGGTGGCTTCCACTGGGTCAACTGTTAACATAAGTTTTTGTTTATTGTTTTATTTTCTACATTCTACAACAACACTAGGGATTTCAATAGTATGAAATAACACTTATTGGAATTAGGAAATTATGTAACAACAACAATAACAACAGTCAGTTGTTATTTAATGATCCAGAGGTCAGCCTTTCTGGAACAGTTCTTACAAGAACAGTATTGTGTCAGGTGCATTTTTCAAAACCCATCAAGCTCCATAATGAAACTGTCTCTCATGAAGACCTTCCCAGGAAAGCGAGACCAAAACTTACTGCTGCAGAGAAGAAGTTCAATTAGAGTCACCAGCCTCAGAAATCACCAATTAACTACCAGCACCTCAGATTAGAGCCGTTATGAAGCTTTACAGAGCAGAAGTAGCAGAAACATCTCAATATCAACTGTTCAGAGGAGATTATTGTGTGTTTTGGATAAACGCCTTCAGCATTGTTTTCTAATGTAGAAAGAAATAAAAACCAGGAACGACCGTGGAGTTAAAAAGTGATTCCAAATGTTTGAGCGGTAGTACATGCGATCATTCCATCGATCCATCCATCTAGGAACCTCTGTAGTCCAACTAGGGACCATGGAGGCCAATGTGATTACCACTGTATTTATTTCCATTTGAACAATCATGAGCAATTTAGGAACACCAACCTGCATGTCTTTGGACTGTGGGAGGAAACCCACCAAGCACAGCGATAACATGCAAACTCCAGGCACACACAAACCCTGAGGTGGGAATCGAACCTGGGACCTGAAGGTGCAATTTCGACAGTGCTAACCATTAAACCACAGTGCTGCCTTAATCATTCCAGGTTTATGTCTATATCCATAGTTACTAAGAAACAAAGGCCTGGTTTTGAGTGATAACATGTTGCGGTGTCCTTTGATGTTAAAATTTGATGCTGTACTCAAAAGTCTGTAACATTCAGCAGGTCTGGATTCATCAGCTTTGTTAATTGAGTTTCACACAGGCTATATAGAAGCATGTTAAAGCTTTAGTGATTCCATCAGATGAAAGAAAAGCACCTCAGTGTTCAGTACTGCGGTGATAAAAACCCGCTAAAATGGCCAATAAGTTAAGATACGAGATCTCTGTAGCCAGTAAACCAGGAGCTGAGTGTGTATCCTGCAGTTCACTGTGGTCTATAAACTCCTCTCCATTTTCCTTTCTCCCCCTTTTTGCCCTCTCTCCTCTCTCTTAATTAGTTTTATTTCATAGCAGGGCTTTTATCATAACAAGGCAATCAAACTCGTTATGGCCCATCTCCCCTTCCCTGTATCGCCAACTCACCGCAGTTATATACGCGTATGTTTTCTTATTTACAGCATGTGTTCTTCACCTGCATAACACAACTCCCGTAAAGCGCTAATCACTTACCGCTCAGAAGGAAACTTTAGCATATAAATCGTGCTGAGAAGGTCTGAAAGCTTCAGGTTTAAGCCTCCGAGCACGCGGTGGACGTCATCACACGAATAATATCGTAAAACTGAACATCGCTAGAAACTGTTAGCTGACTGAGTCTATGCAAGGTCATCCGACAGAGGAAAATCCTGTACGCAATGTGGTCTTTGTTTTTCTTTCAGCCCAAAATGTAGATCGTGTTTTTATGATTCATTTAAAGTTCTGACACATGATCCATTTATTGTCGGAAGCGATTCTAAGACTCTTTGTATTTACTTTGCACATAATTCTGACACATGATTTGTTCAATTTAAAATGTGATTCCAAAGCATGATCATTTTATTGGTACGTGTCATGAGATTTTGATTCACGATTTGTTTAATAAAAAAATTTAATAAAATAACATTCTAACATAATTCGTTTATTATCAGGCATTATATTACACATGATCCATTTAATCAAATATATGTGATTCTGATTTTTTTTTATCAGAAATGAACCTGATACATGATTTATTAATTGTGAAGCATGATTTCGACACATTAATTAGTTACTGAATTATGATTTATGTATCGTCAAGCATAATTCTGAACACGATCCATTTACATGTGATTCTGATTCATCATTTGTTTATTGTTCTCACACATGATTCATTTAAATGAAAAAGTGATTCTTAAATACAGTATGATTTGTTTTTTGTAGGCATGATACTGACACAAGGGTTTCATTCCAAAGTAATTCTGACACTTGATCAACTCATTTAAAGAAATGATTTGTGTAGAGTCACATGCCGATTTTGACACATGATAGATTTACTTACATATGTGGTCCTGACAAATGATTCATTTAATTTAAAATATGATCCATATGATCCTGGTCCATTTTCCATATATGACCGACACATTTTTTCAATTTCATTTGTTAATTTTCTTTTTTTTTTTTCCTCAGACATGATTTAGACTCATTATTTTTTTTACATAATCATCTGCTTCTGAGATTTGAGAAACATGAAAAACATTGATCCTTGCATGATTCATTCATTGTGAGGCCTGACTCTGACACATGATTTATTTATTTTAAAACTAATTCTTGATCCCTTTATTGCCATGGTGAATGTAAGACATGATTCATTTACAGTAATAGAAAATGATTTTGACATTTTTTGTGATTTATTTATTTAAAAGCTGACACATGGTCCAGTTTTGTCAGACATGATTTGGACACATGATTCGTTCTTAGTTTCACGTGTGATTCTAATTCATGATTTGTCAGGCATGACGCTGACACAAATATATTACATTTAACTTACATGTGATTCTGAAATTATATATAAATATGTTTAAACACACAGATAGACAGACACTATATATATATATATATATATATATATATATATATATATATCGATCGATTTATTTTCATGTGTGATTCTTTGACATGGTTCATTTATTCACGTTTTGTGAACCTTGCACATGATTGATTTAGCCTAATTTTTTTTTTACTATTGATCAAATCACTGATTTATGATTCATGTGATTATTTTTTTCAAGCATGACTTTTTACACTCGATACTCTCATGTTGTTTGTTAGATTTTTTTTTTTACCACAATTTAATGTCTTGTATTTTTTTTTCAAATTGTTTTCATGCTTTCTTTTTTCATGAGTGATTTGTTTTTCAGATATCTTACACTAATATTTACAGTATATGTCACATAATCACATCAATCATGAACATATGATCACATATGAAATCACACACAACGTGTAGGTGTTTTATTTCACAGCAGAAAAATGCACTAAAGCAAGATATAGGCACCCAAAATGTCATGTCTGGTTATCATTTTGGTGAAAAAGTGAATTTCTATCTATCACTCTGAGTCCTGCGGATCATGTTCGCTAGCGTTCCTCTTTCATCTTCTCCTAATGATGTGATATTAAATGATAGATGTCTTCTCTGTTAGTAATATCCTCCATAGTTATGGCCTACGTGACTCATCTAAAGCTCAATCACTCAAGACGTCTGTAATGTAAAGAGCTCAAAGACTACTCAGAAATGGGAAATTAATTCACAGAACTGTAGCAGTGAGATATGCAGAACATGAATAATTCCCCTGTAGTGTATTTTAGGCTCATTACGACACGAGGGCGACTGTAATTGGAAACAGACAAAAAAAAGGGGAAAAAACAAGGTTCTTTCTTAATGCCGTCTCTGAAACAGATACCAGACATGATTAGTTCTAGTCCTCTGTCTCTCTGTCTCCTCACACTCTTCCTCGATCCGTAGTTCAACTACAAAAAGCTCTTTGTGTCAACAGAAGATTGCTAGTCATGTTTGAAAAAGCAGGAGTAATGGCGAAGGTGGGATTTCACGCTTTGTGACAGTCTCGACACGACCCGACTGCTGAGAAGCTTTTAGCAGCACGAGCGAGAAATTTTGTTCCTCTGTACGTAAATCACACACGTAGGAGAAGAAATACAAACTATAAATCTAACTTTTAATGCATTGTGTGAAGTCACTTTTCCTCTGCTTTGCTGCATGTTATTATTATTATTATTATTATTATTATTATTATTATTATTATTATTATTATTATTAAAATGCCAAATTCCCAAATATATGATACATTTTTACTCATTTTTTCTTTGTTTTTCAATTAATTTCCTTGTGCTTCCCTTTATGTAGCTTTGCTTTATTATGTTTTTTTATGAAGTAAATATGCACCCTCGCTTCCAAAATACATTGTCAATTTATTTATTTATTTATTTTTATTTATTTATTTATTTATTTTAACTTTCTTTCTTAAGTAATTAAGGACCCATGATCCTTAAACATTGTTAACCTGCTTCTAAAATACAAGATTTTTAACAAAGTTTTTCTTCTACAGGATTTTTTTTTTTAATTAAAGTAATTAAGTACCCATAATCCTGACACATTATATTCCCACTTCTAAAGTATTTTTTTTCTTCTTTTTAAATTGTATTTTTATTTCTACTGATTTTTTTAAGGGTAAGCGATCCTAAAATATGTTATTTTTCTTTTTGCTTTCTTCTGTTTCAGATTCCATGATTCTGAAACATGATAATCCTTCTTTTAAAATGACTGGTAAATTTTTATTCATTTTTAAAATTATTAACTTTTTTGTACTGCTTTATTCCTTTTTTTTTTTTTTTTTTTTTTTACATTAATTAAACTTGAAACATGATCCTGAAACATTATTTTGCTGCTTCTGAACTACATGGTCAAAAACAATTTATTTCCTTCTGCTTTCATTTTGCTTTCTTTTCCTGTTGTAATTAAATACCTATGATCTTAAAATTTCATATTTGTAATTTCATGGTCAATTTCTCCATGTATTTTATTAATAACTATTTTATTAATAATATTTTTGTTTATGTAATGAAGGACCAATGATTCTGATACGCTGTAGTGCTTTTTTTTTGTGTGTGTTTAATTTTTACTTTATATTTCTTAATATTTTTTGATAAGTTAAGGGCCCATAATCCTCGAACATTGTAGTTCTCATTCACAAAAACATTTTTTTCTAGTGCAAGAATAACCAACACATCTGACTCTAAACAAGAAGAGCACACATTTTTATATTTGTCAAAATATATATATTTTTTAAATGAGAAAGTTGATGAACTTTGACTTTGAGTCTTCAGTGTAAGTTGGCAGAAATAGGATTTGCTTGGAGGTGCGAGACTAGCATTAGAAGTGAGAGTGTGAAAGGCACTTACACATGTAGAGTTTACACCAGAACCTTGTCCAGGGATCAAATACAATGAAAGTGGGAGTGATTTTATTTAAAAAGATATTTTGGTCAATGATAAGGAAGGACAGCAATTACAGTCTCCCCAGACCCCACTCACCGTTAATGAGCCTCATAACCGAGGAACACCATGCGCTCTCAAACAGCACTGAGCCTCTTTCGGTGATGTTCAGTAACATTAGAAATGCTTGTAGACCATTTTAGACCCTTGAACAACATTTCATGCTCCATTTATGCTTTTCTCAGGTTGTCAATCAAATCCAGAGACTGGATGCATTTTTGAGGCTTATTGTTATAGAGATCTCCACTACCTCTTATTGTGGTAATAGTGATTTTAAGCTGAGGACTTAATTTTTTCTACATTTTATATGTAATATAAGGTTTTGCCATGATGCTGATATACACACTGAGAAGGAATCAAACCTTAGACCCTGAAGGTGCGAGGCCAGAGGGAGACTGATAATGATAAATATATACTGTATATGTAGTATATACAGTATATACAGTATAGTGTGTATATATATTTTCTTCAAACATAATTTCTTCAAACATTTTTGTCTATTCTGTTGAAAAGTGCATTATGTTATTTAAAGAAGAAGTACCCGTGACCCCTATGTCATAACCTCCTGGCAGATGCAACCAGGCTTAGGGCTAAAATATGCTGGTATTTTACGGAGTTGCCATGTTCACTAGCCATGAAAACAGTCCAAAATCATTTTCAGTCCTCCTCCAGTGGGTTGTTTGTCTAAGGAAAGAACAGAAAGACCTTTTTTTTTCTTATTATAATAATAATAATAATAATAATAATAATAATAATCACAGATTGTCAGAATGTTAAATACAGAAGTGTTAAATACAGATGTTGCAACAAAAAAAAAAAAGTTCCAAAAGTCCCGAGACACTTTCTGAATTTCTGTTTTGCTTTTGTTTATGAAATCACCATTTTATTTTATTTTTTGTGATCTCCAAGGCCATTGTATGGGGTAACAAAAACTCCCTCCTGTACTTTTCAAGGCTGCTAGTGAATTAAAGACGTAATTAAATGTAATTAGACATAATTAGATGTAATTAAAATAAATAATGCACTAATTCACTTATCCTTATTTAAAAAAGAATGGTGCCAATAATTCTGCACTTGCCTGAAATTTATATTTTTTTCTACACTTTAAAGTTCCAATAAACTTTTCATAACAAAGTACTGGATTGTTATGGAATTGTCATTTAAATGTAATAATTACAAGAAATAATTTGCACATCTGTTCATATTTATGTATTTATGTAATTGTTTTGTCCTTTTTATGTTGTTTTAAGTGATATTACCCATGTTTATCAATCTTGAATCATATTTGTACAAAGCTATAGTTAATTGTTACATTTTTACTATTGTAAAAAAAATATATAGTATTAAAGTAAATACTAAATACTAAATACTAAAGTATTTCTACATTATTTTTATACTACTACTGATGGGTCAAAAGATGTATGTTATTTCTGTAGAACCACACAATTTGGACAGTCATTCCATTCATGAAAATTACTGATTTATGTTAATTTTTTCTTTCCAGTAGATTACTGTGTCCATAGTAACAGCTCATACATTATGCCATATATTGCAGATGCTCCACAAAATCCAAAATAAGTAGTAAATAGATTTTTAAAAACCTTTCAAAAACCTTATAATTATTGATCTGGTAATTTTATATGTGCACAGTGAAAAGGTTGAATTTCTTGTGTTTCTCTCCTTCTTTGTGTTCATTGGCAACCAGAGCAGTGGAGAGTAGATACTCAAATGTACTCGGGAATGAAACATGATTATTGCTGTGAAAGCAAGGAAATGGGATGGGATGTGGGTAGGAGGCAATTTTTCATGGGCAAAGGATAAAGTAATCATACCTAGTAGAGCTGTGCAGTTTAATTGATTATTCGAATGAATCAGTGGTTAGTTTTTGATTCAGAATCGATTCACATTTTCTAAAAAATAATAAAAATAAAATAAAATAAAATAAAATAAAATAAAATAAAATAAAATAAAATAAAATAATAATAATAATAATTTAGATAATCTTACAAATGTTAAATGTTCCAAAATCAACAAATTCCCAAAAATTTGTCAACACAGCTTTTTCAGAAAATACAAACAAGTTTCATCTTCTGCAAAAACTTGCAAAAATATGGCTTCTTCTTCTTTTTTTGAGTTTATGTTAATGCACTGCCACCACTACACCTACGTACATAATTTTAGTATTTTTAATAACTCAAAATCTTTAAAAAATATATAGCTGTTTGGGACAATACAGGCAGTATCTAATATTCCTATTAAATCGGGAAAGAAATTATACAATTGCAATTAAAAAAATGCAATGCCCCCCAAAAATTACCTATAATTCACAGCTCAAGTGTATCTGGCAGTGTCTAACGTCCTAAATCTGTTACAAAGCCTGATGTGTCAATCACTGTATATACATAATAATCATAATAGAATAAACATAATAATCACTGGCAAATCACTATGTCATTAACAGAACAACACACTCCAGACCCTGCTGTTAAAGAAAATACTTCACTCCATGGTGGTAAAGACTTTCTACTTTCTACATATCCTGCCACATCATATTGCATCAAATCACATCACATCTCAGCAGTTTAGATTTTATGCCTTACTTATATTACAACTAAATCCCTCTTCATGTGCATTTCTCTGTTTCTATCTCACAAAAGGTCATTTCATACACTAAGCAGCCGTGTTCTTTAAGCATGACTGATAGCAGCTAGACAACTCAATCTCATGAACAAAAGCCGGTGCAGTGGTGGGTTATTTGGTGACGGGAGGCTGCCAGGTTCGCCCCATCCCCCCCCCCCCCCCCCCGATCGTTCACTCACTCAGGCTTTAATGTAATTAGCATGAATCTTCTTCGCTGGCCTGGAAGCGTGATGAGGAAAAAGTAATTACTCAGAAAGTGTGGCCGCTCTGCCCGGCGCTACCTGCTGCCCTCGCGTTTCTGCCAGCCAAGAGATAACATATGCTTCGACAGGGTTCTGCCACTTTTGTTCTAGACTGTATTAAGATGTGGATTTACACCTAGTGAGCACTGACCGGAAACTTCCATTAGTGAACCACCATGATCTCACCGCTAAATATCACGGGTGTCATTTGTATAATAGCTCCAGGCTGTTGAATTTTCTTTTTTTCGATTGCCGTCGATTAATTTTTGTCTCCGACAGCAGTTTATAATAATGTCTCTAATATGTTAGTGTTCCTATAGTAACAGCTGATACATAGGGACCTAAAAAAGATGGATGCTTCACTGATACTGATTGAAATCATTGACATGGTAATAAATAATTATAAAATATATATTTTTTTAAAAGTACTGTAACGTGTTACGTTGTTGTGTTTGTCATTCTGTAGCTCTTTGTTTGCACATTTGCACGTGTACTTTGTTGTCTATTGTTGTCTCTTCTTTGTATAGAAATTCATAGTTTTTTTAGGTTAACTTAAAAATTGTAAATCTGTCATTACGTTGTTGATTTATGTTATGTTGTGATGTGAATTTGCGTTGTGTTGTTCATCTATGTTGTTTGCATGTATGTAGCACCTCGGTCCTGGAGGAACGTTGTTTTGTTTCACTGCGTATTGAACTGTATATGGTTGGAATGACAATAAAAACCTACTTGACTTGACTTGACTTGAATTTTGTAAGGACGTGTTACAAATTTGTTTAACGTTTCTGGATGGACTCTCCAGTCTTAGCGCTGTGTAACATTATCTGTATGGAAAGTGACAGGGGGGTTTGGAGCTTATTCCAGGGATCTCACACATCCAATCTACAGGAAATTGAAAACCACTAACCAGCCAATACTGCATGTGGAAGGAAACCAGAGTATCAGGATTAAACCCACAAAATACACACAAACTTAACAACCACTGCAAACCAGAGGTGAGATGCAACACCCAACCCTGGACATGTGAAGAAGGAGTTGCTAAGCATTATGCCACAGTCAAAGGTAAAAATGTAAATGTAACTTTTATCAGCAGATTTTAAGCTTCTCTGTTTATTTGTCCTCAACTTCAAGAGATGGAAAAAAAACAGGCTGCAGAAGGAATGAACATTTAAAGCTGCTATACCATCAGCGACAACAATGACTGCAGTCAATAATCACACAAAAGTCTTTTACTGCTGTTGATGATTGTTTTACTGCTGTGTGATCAAGACGCTCTCTTCTAGCCACATGTGGTCCTACTGTAGTACCATTACTGTACCTCTTTCTGGTCAGGACGGGGTTAATAAGCATCCAGTGTCTAGTGTCACTCACACATTCCTCATCTTTATTAAGCTGGCGTCTCCCATCTGGCTTTCCTGAGACCTATAACTGTGTGTCATCAGCATACGAGTGGAAACTCATGGATGTCCCACAGCGTTAAATCTAACCATAAACAGGTAATTAGTATGATATGTTTTTTTTTTTATTAATTCATTAATTAATTGTAGAAAATGTGCTGTTGTTTAAGAGGAATGAAATACTTGATCCACCAGTACAGTTTCTTTTGGGAGCTAACGTTTACTTTCCACTAAACACTTTCTTCAAGGTTGTATATCTTGTACACAGGCACTTCCAAATCTTGCTATCTTTTTAACATTTTTTTTATTATTATTTAATCCTAGTAAGGCACCTGTTCAGCAGCATGACTGGGCATTTATTTGAAGTAAATTAAAAAAGAAATCATGCTGTGATATAAATTGCCATGTCAGCTCATCAGAGGTGCATGAATAGTGATTTACTAAACATCCATCCCCTAAATGACAGCTAGTAATTCAGCTCAGACGAGGAACACTCCCTCGAAACACCCAAACACCCATCTCACTACCTACCCCCACCTCCACATACACATATACACATCTACATATATGTCCATGCTTGGCCAATTTCCCCTTGCACACACACACACACTTTGACATACACACCCAGCTGTGGAGTGACGGAGCATTTGAGGTGTAATTGCACTGATAAATCCTGATTAAACCTTGCAGCTGTGCAACGCGTGCCGGTGTGATCACACTGTCAGATCAATTTACCACCGTCTAGTAACGGCGGCTACTTTTAGGCCCCCGTGACGAGGAACTCATCGCATTTGACAGACCTGTTAGAGAAGGGGAGGAGAAAGGAGGGGGGAGGGGGGAATACAGCAGCATGGATCTGAATTGTCTGTCTCGAAGTTGGAGTGATGGTTAGAACACCTCGGTGTGCTGAGATTTTCCTACAAAAAAATTGACCTGGTTGCAGATTTCGCTTCATCATCACTATCATCATCATCATCATCATTACTGATGCCGGAGCTCAGCATGGATTCGAGATGGAGGATCACAATCTGTTTTGATTTACATACTGAGAGTCTTTATTGTATTGTTTTTTTTTTTTATACCGATAAAGAAACGAACAATTGGTTGCGATCAAACCCTCATCCTGTTTGGTGAAATAAACAAGGAAAGAAAGAAATGGACAAAAATGAAGTGACTTCTGGTAAATTTCAATGTTAATGTATTCATTTGAAAATTATTTTTCATGAAAGCCTCGGGAAAAAAAATTACAGCATGACAGAATCAGAATTGAATTTATGTCCCGTAACAACTCCCATTCTCAACACATCGAAATCAACAGTTTAAGTGCTAGATGCACAAATTGGCTATTGCCCATCATAACACAACAAATCATCTGCATATACTCAACTGCCTGAAGCACTTAATACCCGTAATGCTCTTAAGACCAGTCATAAATCTGCAAGCACAACTTTGAGAGGTCCTTACACCTGTTTAAAAGGAAGGAGCAGTTTATTAAATCAAAATGACTTCACATAAACAGCTCAGTTGTCCTCAGAGATGAGAGATTGTATCCAGGCTTCTTATTCTAGCGGAACATGAGCCCTGTATTGGCAGCTGTTTTTTTTTTTTTTTTACATATGTTTATTCCCTTGTCCAGGTCTTAAAGTATGTTGATGGAAATGTAACCTACACCAGGTTACCCCAGCACCCTCACCCCTGCCAACCCCCTCCCCCTTCACAATGGGCCAGGTTACAAGGACATTCTTTTTTTTTTCCCCGATTTTCTCCCTAATTCTTTTATAGTCATGTCCAATTCCTCCCCGTCACTAGGGGGCTCCCACATTAAGGATACTAACTCTCAGTCTGAAGGGCCAAAGACATCACGTGTTTCCTCCGAACCACGTGACGCCAGCCGACCGCATCTTTTCGAACTGCTCACGCACCATTGGGGGCGCTCCTTCCGCTTGCGTGAGCTCACAGACGCGCCTGATTGGCTAAGTACCTCTCATCCCTCCCCTCTGAGAGAGCTCGGCCAATCAGCTCTCTCTATACCTTCGGCTGTTCGAGGCTACAGCATCACCCGGGGCGAGCGCTTTACCACTGCGCCACTCGGAGGCTCTACAAGAACGTCTTCCAGCTTGGCAGGAACACAGTAGGGACTGGGAAGGATGTCGGATTGGTTACATTGATGTTGAGCTGCTGTGGGTGAGGACATGTCTGAAGCAAGTCTCCAAGAAGAAGCTAATAATAAGGATGTAGTAATAACAGCATTGACCAGTTAACGATGTCATTGATTCGTTAACAAACTTCCTGGGCTTGTGCTATGACCATGGTAGGTCCATGCCACATTGTAGAGAATCACATTAAGTTCATATTACATTCTTATGGTGCTTAATACATCTATGGCGCAGGTTATATGTAGCAGGTTATCAGCTTGTCTGTGTCACGTTCATAAAAGTTTATGCACACCAAGTTCCTATTTCCAGTTCCTCTCAATAACACTTTGTGATGAAAAGCACTTCTCGTGCCACAGTGTTTATAGCAACCCACCAGACCCGATGCCAATGTAGTAAGTGTGTGATAAGTGTCTGGTAAGAACGTGTTGGGATCTGATCAGACAAAGTAACAACTCTGTTTAATCTCATTGGACCTGGTGAGCGTCTGATCATGTGTGAGATAGAAAATTAGTGACAACATGATAGACACAGTTAGGAAGTAGTATGAACTTGATAAAAGCACGTTTTTCTATTTTCACATTCCCACTGCATTATTTGATATTTTTAGGAAGTAGTGGGAACCTTATGGTCTTCATCAGAAAGTGTTGGGAACATAAAATAGTTAACGCGCTGAGTTGATGCAGAGCTACTGCAGACAGAAATGAAAGCTTTGGCCATGTATAATAATTAGATTTGTTTATTTATTTATTTAGTCTTTTTAATATCTTCATTTTAACTGTAGTAATAAATATCATTGTACTATGAACTCATGAAGACCCTGTGAATGATGAAATACAGGTCCACCCCTGTGCCACAATTATGGCATCATACACCACATCCCTGTTGCAATATACACAGACACACTAGACATAAATAGACCCCGAGAGAATTATGAGAAAACATATACACCGAAAATGTGTAGCTTTAAGAGCTATAAGAGCATGATGGTATTCTTCTCAAGAGATCTTCGAACAGCAAGAGGACATCTTTCAGAAGGTCCAGGTCGAACGTTCATGACTTCACTGATGTTTTTATCATTTCTTTAAATGAAACTGTAATTTTGTTAAGCTAGAAACGGGGATTTCCTATTAAGCTTCCAAGCCATTTTGTCTCCGGTTCTGTCCTCCCTCAGATTTTACTGTATGAATCACATTTACAAAACTGGAACTGCAGGAAACTGTATAGAATTTATATAATAAAAAAAAACATTTAAGGCTCTGGACGACGTAATTTATTTCATCTTCATTCCTGACCATATCAGGTGAGATACTCTTTATATGTGTTCGACTGATGTTATACTACGTGCTAAACATTATCTAAATTTGCTTCTGTATATATATTATGGCATGCAGTTTAGGAAAATATTCATGAGAGAACTTAATGAAAACTCTGAATATATTGAATGAAAAGTCTGAATATATTGAATGAAAACTAAGTATATATTGAATGAAACATGATGTCATCAAAACACAGCGCCATCTTTAGAAAGGATGAGCGAGTCGGCGAGAAACTTGGTTGCTGCAATTGTGAGAAATGAAGAGACGGTCAACACATTGATGAGAGCGTGTGCGGCCCAAAGTGGTGGCACAAGCCGCACTCAGTATCAGACTACGGATGAAGAAATTTACTCCCCCCATATAATCTCTGTCGAATATTCTATTAAAACAGAAATTTATAGGTTTATGATTTAGAAATCACAAATTAGACCAAATGGATTTGATTATAAAATAAGCATTATAAAAAAATTACATGTTGTATAGGGAAAAAATAATAATTTAATATTTTTATATACAAGATGTATTTTTGATATTGCTTATTTAATAATAAAAATCATTTCGTTAATTTTTCATCATAAATATTTATTTAGTGCAAGCATTTTTGTATTACATGACAAATCCCTGTAAAATAAATGTGCCACAAAATGAACATTGTATGAGAATTTGTATTCATGGTCTCGACACCTGTCACGTGCCTACGGCTAATTATAATAGTTATATCATATTTGATAACAATAAACCGATGAATTTATGTTGTAATATAATATTTGATAGAGATTATGTAGGGGGGCAATCTGTGGCAGGGGGGCATTTTAGCGCATAACACCGGTCTTCCGTGGTGAAATAGCGAATCAATTTCTTCATCCGTAGTCTGATACTGAGTGCGGCTTGTGCCACCACTTTGGGCCGTACACGCTCTCATCAAAGAGTTCACCATCTCTTCATTTCTCACAATTGCAGCAACCAAGTTTCTCGCCGACTCACACGTCATTTCTAAAGATGGCGCTGTGTTTCGATGATTCGATGAATTCATTCAATATTCTCACGTTTCATTCAATCTATTCAGAGTTTTCATTAAGTTCTCTCATGAATATTTTCCTAAACTGCACGCCATAATATATAAACTAATGTAATCAAACAAAATGTTAGAAATGAGGGTTGAGGCAGGACTCATTTGCAGACTTTATCTTAAATAAACTTGGTAAAAGTTAAACATGGACTAGGACAATACAAGGAGACACCAAGCAAAGCATTAACGATGGAAATAAAGCAGATGCAAAGGCAAGACTTCTTCAGATCGCGAGAACAAATTTTTCAGCCCATACAAATCAGATTTCTTTCATGTAGTCTGAACAGATGATTTGAATCAGATATTTGCAAATTTGATTGGAAACACATCCAGAGTTGGTTTGAAATCAAATTTATGGAGATAAAAATTAAAAATTAAATATAAAAATTATTAAAAGTTTGGATAAAGTGAAATTGTGCTTATGCGGGTCACTCTCGGCACTATTAATGCCAAGTATATAAAAGTATGGAAACGGAGAACAACAGTGTTTGAACAGACGAATCATTTTTGGAGGGACGCATCGATACAGGCAAAGCTAGAAACGAACGATATATGAGAAAATATCATGCTGCATCGTCACCATAGCAACCAATGCAGATTAATCATCAACGTATCTGAACAGAGCCAAATCTGATCTGATCACGTTCACACAACCGTGTGCACAGTCAGTCCTCAAGATCAAATTTGTGGAACAAATCGGGTTTGCTTGCAATCTGAACACGGCCTTAACTCAAACACAGGCTTGTTAGAGACCAGATAATCAGAGAGTTATAGGGAACAGGTGCCAATAAATTTAGGAATATGTCACGATGAGGGAAAGTGAATTCCGAGAATCGAAGTCTGGAGCAAACATCAGCGCAGAAAACATAAACATACACATACTGTAGACACTCACACAGGGAAGAACATGACTTCAAACAGCTCCGTCAAAATCTTGCTCTGGAGAGAATTATCATCGAACTGATGGCAAATAGATTTTTGTTTTTATTACTTATGCAAATGTATGCGTATTTGAGTCAATGAAACCGCATCTGCATAAATAAATGTGATTCTATTAACGAGAGAGAGAGAGAGAGAGAGAGAGAGAGAGAGAGAGAGAGAGAGAGAGAATAGCTGATTGTGATTGTCAGACAGCAGAGATGGTTGCAAATGTGATCATAGTTTATTATAAAATGGGGGAAGAAAAACAAATCAACAGTCAAGAGCTTTGGATCAGATCATCGACCAACAGAATATCAGACACAAAAAAAAACACTCAGAATCAAAAACAAAGCACCGGCATAAGATCAAAACTAAAATCAAGATCAAAACCAAGACGTACTGTCAAGGCTCTGGACTACTGATCGGAAGGTCGAGGGTTCAAGACCCAGCATCACCAAGCTGCTTCTTTTGGGCCCTTGAGGAAGGCCCTCAACCCTTCTCTGCTCCAGAGTGATGTATAATGGCTGACCCTGCACTTTGACCTAACATACTGGTATATGCTCAAGGGCGTACAACACTCTGCACTAATGTACATGCAAAACATCAGATCTTCTTCTTCTAACCAGATAGTGTGTACTTGGAATGATCATGAGCAAACTCCGAGAACTCGCAGTGTGTGCACTGTACGTGTGAGTCTGGGTTATTTATACTGTAAGTGTGTGTGAGATTCGTACCAGGTGTGTACGAGCAGTAATCAGATGAGTGTGAACACGACGGTGGCTGTGAGTGATGGGTAATGGAGTCAATCGTCTGGGTGGAAATCATAGAGAAACTGTAAGCAGTGATGATTTTCTTTGTACAACACAACACAACTACAGTTTGAAATTAATTCCACAGACTTCCATAGATGGCTAAATCACATCAGACCTTCAGCACAGCATTACCAAATCTGCCATTAAACCATCTCAGGAGCTGTTTAATCACGTTCTCCGCTCACTCCACAACGTTCAAAAGCTTCTGAACCGAGAAGAAGGAAATCATTTTTAAAAGTCTTTAAAAAAAATAATGTTCTACGGGGCAAAAGATGGAAGCGTGCGGCATCAGAATGAAGATTCCAGTGTGAGTCGTGTGGTGTGTCTAAAAGTGGGTCACATCATGGAAGCAGCTATATAAAGAAGAGCGGTGCATGCGGTGGGGATGATACCAGCCAGCCAGAAAGGGGTCAGGGTTCACAATGAGATAGAAAATGAAAGTAGCACTGCAGAGAAAGCATTAGCATTGGCCTTTCAGGGTCGTGTGACTGTTAAACAATCTTTAAAAAATGTGCCTTTGGATAGTAAACCTTACATCTTCAAGTTCTCTGTATACTATTTGAACAAACAACCTTTAGATAGAGTCCATAAACACATGTCATTTTTAGGCTTTATCATGCTGTCTAAAGCCCAGTGATCTTAATCCCGAGCCAATCTGCCTTGTCTATAATCTGTAAAGTAAAAACTCCCCTGCAAACAGCCTATGATGATATTAGTCCTGTGCAAAGCAAATCTGTTTTCATATATGAATTTTCAAGGTTTTTTTTTGGTTCCTGTGTACCTTCTATACATCTTCCGCGAGGAATGGAGGCTGTGTTGGAGTTCATTGGATGTTAAGTTAAGATGAGCGGGTGTTACGCAAAGCCTTGACATCATATCCGGACGATACGTCAGTAAATTCGACTACAAATCACAATATCCCATGCAAATGCGTGACAAAAAAAAAATCTGATGTGTGTGTGGGGGGGTATTGGGGGTGGTAATTTCTAAATTACACAAGGTCTCCATGTAATACTAATCCCGTGCGAATAGGGCTTAAGGCACATGACAGATGAGTGAACATGCAAACAGTAACATTAGATAACATTCAGCAGCATTGCTATGTCGAAAGGTTTTTACGATTTGAGCAAAAAAGTCCAAGTCAACAAAAAAAAGTAATATTTCAGCAGGAGCCCTGACATGGTGTGACTTTCTCATAGACTGGTAATTACGTTGCGATGTTGTCCACCCAAAACACAATGTCAGAAAAATACCAGCAGGCACGGAGTAAAACACATGAACAAAGAAAACCATAACAGGATCAGTAAGTTGACCTGGGAATCATTAGATCATAAACTAAACCAAAACACAATAACATTAATAACCAATCAGAACAGAACATACCAAAGCAGAAAACAGATCATTTCAGGGCAGAAAAAATCAGACCAGATGTTAGATCAAGACTGGCTAGACTTAAAAAAATATATATTATAACTTACTGTTAATAATAATAATAATAATAATAATAATAATAATAATTAGGATTATAATGTCTATGGGAACTGCCACGCTCCCCCGTATAGTCCTGACCTGACAATTCCACATGTTTATTACATTAAAGGAGTTCCTGGGAGGCCAGCGTTTCAGACAGAAGGTCATCAAACAGAAGATCAATCATGGCTCCAGAAAGAACTTCTACCCTGATGGTATCCAAGCTAGTGAAACGCTGGGATTAGTGCATTAGTTACTAATTATGTAGAGAAATAAAGGCAGTTTTTAGACAGTATTAGTGTACTGTGACAGACTGTGTTCTGTTATTCTGCACAATTGTCTCTGACTTCGCTCGTAATAACAACAGTGTCCCAGAATCTAACATCGACACAACCAAAAATTCCTGCTGAGTTGTAAAAGAGACAATCAGCCCATAAGAACTAGTCGTGAAAGAGTCCGTCAGGGCCTCTGCCTGTTGTGTACAGCCTCAGAAGGGCTTGAGCGAGCATTAATCCAGTAATAGAGCTTAATCCATTAACACATCAGTGAGTAGAGTCTGAGCGATTAGCATATTCATGATGTGTTGGTGATTATAACCCCCTCCAAACCCCAAGCACTTCTCTCCGTATGGGACAAATCATATTTAAATCTATTTTCATGCAGCGAGAAGCAGGAGAGCGGCGCACAGCTGAGAACACTGGCTCGAACCCGGCCTCGTTTGATGAGGACATTTGCTTTAGTGACTTGCCTGTCAAAACAAATAGTCCTCCCCGCTTTCGCTCTTTATCTGAAAAGATGTCTTCTTTAGCGCAGTGAATTTTTCCTCCTCAAAGCCAATTTGGTGTCTGGGGTTAAGCAAACACCTGTTTCCTTCAGATTCCCCCCCCCCCCACCCCCTCTCCCTCGAGGCTTCTGCAGACAATTTACACCACTAACAAGCGCAAAATTACACCTGAGAGCTACGGGCATGTTTCCCTTTTACTTCTGGACAACCAAGTGTCCGAGTCAGCCAGATTGTCTAATTTGCGTCAGGCCACATAGCTGGAAAGGGACGCGGCTGTCAGACTGGGCAAAGCTGAGAGGGCTGGAGAAACGTGAGATGCTCAGAAAGGGGGTTTGGTCTCCATATGATACAAACGCATATTGTAAATGGGTAAAGCTTTTCTTTTTTTTTTTTTTTTAAGGTAGTTTACCCTGCCGTGCATGATCGCTTGGTTGAATTTGCAATTTAAATAAAAACAGCATTTCAAGTACAGGCTTTCAGGAGAAACCTATAAATCTTTAGGTGTTGAATTAAATCCGCAGTATACCAAATTCTTTGCATGCCACAGCCATAACTCAGCCTCATTCAGGGAAAAAATCACTTGTAAAACTCGTGTCCCCTCGTAAATCAAACACTCTGGAGCAGTATGAATGGATTTGGTTTAATTCCAAATAAATGAAAAGCTGCAAACACTAACCCACCACTTCAACCTTTAATCACAATCTTTGTAATGTTTCATACAATTCGGTTTATACACATCGCTCCACATTTAAATATACGCCGTCTGGCCCCAAAAAAAAAAAAGTCACCACTTCAGAAGGACCAAATTATTGGGCTGCCTCGAGCAATTAAGGAGATTTTAAATTACTGGAACTTGGAACTTCAACACATTAAAACGTTTAAGACGCTTAGTAAAGATGCATGGAAGAAAAAGAGAGCTTTTGTTTGCTAGGAAAGTTTAAAGATTGGACTTTGGAGCTTTTGGACGTGATCTGATGTGGTGTACAGATTGAGTCCATTCCAGAGCAATAGGTGCGTCCACAGAGTGTTGCATTGTGTGTCATTTGTCATGTTGTTGTCTTTTGCTCTCTTTTATATAGTACATTTTTTATAGAAAGTTTTGTTAATTCATGCCGTTAATTTGTTTTGTCTCAGCTAGTCAGCTAATTGGGGTCTTGGTTAGCTAGCTGGTTTTCTTAATTTACGTTGGTAAATTTATTTTGTATGTACAGTATGAAACACGGCAGCACGGTGGCGCAGTGGTTAGCACTGTCGCCTTGCACCTCCAAGGTCTGGGTTCGATTCCCTGTGCATGGAGTTTGCATGTTCTACACGTATTTGGTGGATTTTCTCCTGGTACTCCGGTTTCCTCCTACAGTCCAAAGACATGTTGATTAGGAATCCCCAATTGAGCCAGGCAGTGTATGATGCTTTGTTTGAGATGGAAACACCAATAAAAACCAACTTTCCTGCTTGAAAAATGCACTCGAACATCCACCAAGTCGCCAGTGAGAGAACTGATGCTTTGGATGATACACAAGTTTTCCAAGTTGCAATGTATAATATGACATTTTAACCTTTTTGCTGCAGAGAATCATCAATTTGCCTGTCATAGAGTTTATATTTTTAGAGTTGTTTCTATGCATTTGCGTGATAAGAATAAGGTCAAAATGTTTAGGCAAGCTAGGATCATGCTGAAGAGAATCTTACAGGTTTAAATGAACTGCATAAGGGAGAAAGGTAAAGGAGATTAACTACATAGATTATTTTTTGCATAATATTGATGGAACATTCGCTGGTTATAATAAAGTTATGACACAATATACAGTTAAACCACATTACTGAACCTGTTTAATGTTTTAAAATAAACAATTTCATTGAATAGTTTGAAAAATTAATATTTTGGAGAGCAAAAAGAGCAAAAAGATGCTCTTAAAAAATCAAATGCTGGTTTTGTTGCACACTGTAAAAGGCTGTTTTTAAACATTACTTACTGTAGTTATTGTAACCAATTTACATAGTTTAACTGTATCTTATTAAATAACAACTAAAAATTCTTATAATTACAGAAAAAAACATAAAACTCATTAAAAAACAAGGCAAAACTGTAAATGATGTTCACCTCAAAAGGCTATTTTTGAGGTGAACATCAATTTTTTTAAGCTTATTATTAGATTTTTATAATTTTGACAGTAACCTTGTAATATTTTACCATATTTTATTTATTTAATAAATAATGTTTTATCTTACAAATAATTCCTGTTATTTGACAAGACTTTTATTTATTTATTTCTTATATAACATTTTATATAAACATGTACCTGTACAAATATTAGAGATGGGGGGGGGCGTCTATTCAGTATTAGTATCATGATCCTTCTGCATGACGATTTAAGTATTTACGTACACTGACGTCAAGGTAGATATTGTAAATGAATTTTTAATTTATATACGTATTTTTTTCATTTAAGGTGGTAAAATGTTGCAGTTCCTATATGACCCTACAGGTGGTGTGCTCTAACCTGTCACACCTGGGCAGGCAACACAACATGCTGCAACAAATTACTTGCAAAATTTGTTTACAGATACATGTACTGTATAATGAATCAGAATGTTTTAAGAATTGTAATACAAAATTGCGATACAAACCGAATCACCCCTTGGATATTATAATAATATCACATTGGTTGGTTCTTGTTGATTCCTATCACTAACAAAAAAAATCATATTCTTAAAAATCATATTACCATATGAGTATCCATCATATAGTGGATGTGCGACCTGTGGCATGTCTAGTAGCTGATTGTAAAACGAGGATTAACCTGAAAACATAATTTACTGCTGTGACGGTGGCCTGAACCACAAGCTCAAACAGAGCCACGCCCCTTGCTCATATGCCGACACAGTGCCAAGAACAGAGCACCACTACAGCACCATTCATGTTTCGGTTGGCAATTCAGCACACGCTTATACTGTACGTATCTTAAGAATGGAGATCAAATTAGTTAGTTAATTAGTTAACAGATGCAAAATACAAATTATATTTATGGCACATACAATAACTCTCATTTTAATGGTTTTGAATGTTTATTTTTCCCACTGTACTCCATTTTTTAAACATGCTTTTTTTCTGGCATCCGTGCGACAAAATGTTCACTTTTTCTTTCTTTTTCTTTTTTTTTTTTTTTTACAGTGCAGGGCTCATTTGCATAATGTAACACTTCTGCAGCGTTGTAATGTTTTAGTCATTTAAAAGTTATTAAAAGTCTGCTTTATACTGTGAAAGTCGAGTGAAGTGCATTACAGGATTTTCATGATTTGCATCAAAGAATAGAATTCATCAAAGCACTTAAAGAACACCGGGAATTTTACGTGTTAATTGTCTATTTTGTTTGCAGACAAAATAGCAACAAAAACTATTTTTACTGTAATGGCTAATCACCTTACTTGGTTTTATATGGCACAATAGGTTTATAAATATATGTAATCGTTCACTCATTCATAGATCTTACCGGGTTGTGGGAGGCCTGGAGCACTCACACACACTCAAGCACTCAAACTATTTTGAAAATGCCAGTTAGCCTAATCTGCACATCTTTGGACTGTGGGAGGAACCCGACCAAACACAGGGAGCACATGCAAACCCCATGCACACTGACCTGGGGCGTGAATCGAACCCTCAACCCTGGAAGTGTGAAGCCACAGTTCTTACCACGATGCCTCTGTGCTGCTTGTGTAGTCACTCATTTTAAGACACGTCATTGTTAATTATTAATAAAAATAAATACTGCATCCTAACACTGCAGTTCATTACCTTTGCTGTGACATGCTGTAAATTAAATCTTTCACACATTTCCCCCAGGTCAGGTACTTTACAGACGCTCCCTTACTGACTCCATTACTACAAACTTGCTGATTGTGTTTCTGAAGGATTAGCCTTAACTGGTTTTAATGTAAAAAATATATATATACTATATATATTAAATTGGTTCACCTAGAGAAATGAAAAATACAGATTTGTATGTATGTATTTATTTATTTATTTTTATTTTATATTTATTTATATAATAGAAAAGAGAATCTGAAAGTGCAGTGAATGTCCCAATATAAAGCCAGCTTTACCGAGGATACTTTCAGTTTGCACAAGGTGATAAATCCACTTTTTAAGTCCACGCTGAGAAACTCAAACTCAAGATGAAATGCACTACTGTTAATGTGGATTATATATTGTACACTGTAAAAAAAAAAAAAGAAAAAAAAAAAAAACGCCACCTCAACGTAAAAAAGTTTAGTAACAAGTTTCACAGCTTTAATAAGTTTACTCAATTTTTAGAGAAGGGTTGCTGGCCAAACAAAATATTTTACATTGCCCTTTTTTAGACACAACGTGTACCCATTTGAGAATCTTAAGCTGGGTTACAGAATTACGTTATGCTGTAAATCGCTGGCTCAACTTATGTTTTTTTACAGTAGTTTATTCAGTCTGTGTCTTTAAAATTTTCCATAACACAATGTGACCTGTTGTCTCACTGTATTCAACAGAAGCTGAGCCAACAATACAATATCATCATCTAGTTGGATTTTTTTTTTAAGATTATTTGAACATGGACAATGATATCTGTGATCCATTTTAGCTTTATTAACTAACTTGTTTTGCCTCCCTTGATGTGAAGCTGCCACATGTTCACAAAAAGCGTGGTGAGGACGTAGTCAAACAAGACCCAGGAAAAACTTATTAAGGGCGTAGTGACAATGGAATTGACCAGTTCATGAGATGACGAACACCTCTTAGGGACAGCACCGACATCTTCAAGCATGGCGCAAACGGGAGAGATACAGTAGGGCGGTGATCTGACCGCGTTGTCATTGGGATGTTACTTTGTTGTTGATCCATCAATGAAGTTCTCACATATGATCGGACATACAGTAGCAATAAGTCAGTTAGTGGGAACTTCCTGGTCTTCATCTGAGTGTGACGTGGCTCTTAATGACATTCACCCATATGTTAAGGTCAGGGCTGACAGGCTGCCAGAGTTGGTAAAGGATGCCACTGGAAGCTTGGGGAAGTGGCTCAAGCTCTGACCTCTGTACAGTAATTTTTCAAACATGGTAGAGGGCGCTGTAGGCAATTCAGCCTTGAGACAGATTTATTAAATTTATTTGAACTTTTTTTGGTGAGGATTGTCCTCCATTTTTTTTCAATGGATGAGCTTCATCTGATGTACATCAATTTATTTTTACTTGATCACTCAATTACACTGAATTATGAAATGCATAAAATTATGCAAATACAAGCAAAGAGCTTCCCCATCGAACATCACAATAAGAGAAAACTTTCAAAATGTATTGCTTTGTGGTTGATGTTTTGTGGTTGACACACATTTTGCAATTTGAGTATTTTACAAACTGCTGATCCCCCATACACAGCAGTCATCAGTACACACAATAGTCTTCAGGACTATTATAACTAAGAACCTATTGGAGATCATCATCAGGACCCAATCAAGACCTAAAAATGCTAACATCCTAGGCATCAATTAATACGTTCTAATACTAAAGTTGTCTTCACAGAGGAGTTAGTAATGTCTTAAACTAACAATTGTCCTTATAAGGACAATAACCTAAGAGCCTTATAAAGGGTCTAGAACTGTCTACAGATGATTTTACGATTGTAATCATTGGGTAAAGTTTACACCTGCCAAAAGCATATATATATATATATATATATATATATATATATATATATATATATATATATATATATATATATATACACAGGTTTGAACTGGGCAGGAAGGAAATAACCACTCTGTACAACCACGGTGAGCAGAAAAGCACTCAAACAGTCACAGTCTCACCTGGAAAATCAGAACTTATTTAAAGAAGTGAAAAGTGGAGAGTGAGTGTATTTTAATTCTTGTTACAATATAACAACAAAAAGCACAAATATTTGTAGGTGTTTTTTTTTTTTTTTTTAAATCTATCAAAACACCTTTTTCCTGATTTCTGGGTATAATCACCATCAATGATGCCAACAGAGTGACGCTCTATTTAATACTTCAACATCTGGAATATACGAGCTTGTAAAAAGTATTGAATAAATATATTAGAAAATATGAAAATATGAAATAAATTCAATACGAAAATATTGAATAAATCTATTTTTGCTGTCATTTTAGTAGAATTGTGAAATTTTTACTTTCCACACTTTCACTACAATATTTATATATGTCTAATCTCTCTGGCAGGCGTTTTTCTTATTTCTACTCTATAATGTTTTACATTTTAGTCTGTCAGTTAATCTCAGGCTTTTTTCTTTTAGACTCTAATAAGTAAGTGGAAATGAAGGTCAATTAAATGCATCAA
>JAAGKR010003142.1:0-79595 GCA_011419295.1 Clarias macrocephalus
TCTCTCTCTCTCTCTCTCTCTCTCTCTCTCTGTCTCTCTCTCTCTCTCTCTCTCTCTCTCTGTCTCTCTCTCCCTCT
Source organism: Clarias macrocephalus (assembly GCA_011419295.1). Classification (NCBI taxonomy): domain Eukaryota; kingdom Metazoa; phylum Chordata; class Actinopteri; order Siluriformes; family Clariidae; genus Clarias; species Clarias macrocephalus. The sequence goes on from JAAGKR010003142.1 coordinate 78, forward strand.
CCTTTCTCCCTCTCTCTCCCTCTCCTTTCTCTCTCTCTCTCTCTCTCTCTCTCTTCTCTCTCTCTCTGTCTCTCTCTCTCTCCTTTCCCTCTCTCTGTCTCTCTGTCGAGCTCTACATGTCGCTCCTGAGCTGCCAGTGATCCAGACCCCTCTGCCCTCTGGACCTGTCTAACTCGTCCTGCTTCTGGTTGGAGATCTCGTCGCATGGATGCCCCGTGTGGTCTGTCTGGGATGCGAGTGGTGGCTGGGGATGGTTTCCACGAAGACTGTTCTGTCCTCGACAGCTGTTCTCTGGGGACCTGTGACTTCAGTCGCTCGATAGCTCAGGACTGGAATTTCCTACAGTCTACCTGAGCCTCCAGGAACAAACTGGACTTCTTTTAATTTAAACACATCTCCTGTTACACTGAACTTCCAGTCTTACACATTATTATGCTGATCAATCCCTGCTGTCCGTTATCACCCAGATGAGGATGGGTTCCCTGTTGAGTCTGGTTCCTTTCAAGGTTTCTTCCCATTACCATCTCAGGGAGTTTTTCCTTGCCACTGTCGTCCTCGGTTTGCTCATCAGGGACAATCTGACCATTTTGATTCATACACATTCACATTTCATACAAACTTACTTCTTTTGATTGTGTAAAGCTGCTTTGCGACAATGTCGATTGTTAAAAGCGCTATACAAATAAAATTGAATTGAATTGAATTGAATAGTCCAACTAGGGACTGGAAGCCAGTGGTGACCATTGTAACCACCTCCGGTCAACATTCACACACATTTAGCAAACTCACCTTGCCCTGGAGGTCAAGACAACAGTGCTAACCACTGCACCACCATGCCATATTATATACAGAGGAGCCTTGGTTTGCGAGTAACTTGGTCTGCAAGCATTTTGCAAATAGAACAAAAAAATGTAGATAAATTTTAACGTGCGCTTTGTCTGCCGAGCATCACGTGATCACAACTGAGCCACTATTGACTGTTTACTATAATATTGTGACCTTGTGTGTGTGTGTGTGTGTGTGTGTGTGTGCAGAAAGCATTTATTTTTAATTTTGTGACCTACTGTAGTCACCGTTCTTTAGTAACCGCTCATGAAGAAAATGGTTAAAAAGCAGTAGCGGTTGTAGCAGTGCGGGAGATGAATCTGTTTAACCACAATGTAATGTCACATTTCCGCCAAAGCCTCAAAAGGAAGCAAAAGCAAGAGTCATTAAGGAGGTTCCTTGTTAAAGAAGTTTGCCGACAGAGACTCTCAGTCTGAGAGGAGTGATTCCATTAGTGTGTGTGTGTGAGTGCGTGTGCGTGTGTCAAACCTGTCCTACACAGTAGCCTCCTCTCTCCTCGTCTCCTCTCTCACTTCAGCCACAATTCTTTTCAAAGGTAAAGTGCAGGTTAATTTGTTTAACTTTTATTGTATATTTTGCATCAATTATTTTTATTGGAAAATTTTTGGGTTGTGGAATGAATCATCATAGTTTCCATTATTTCTTATGAGGGAGTTTGCTTTGATATATGAGTGCTTTGGACTACAAGCACACTTCCAGAACGAATTATGCAGAGGTGGAAAGAGTAATAAAAGTTTGTACTCAAGTAAAAGTACTGTTACGTCAGTGAAATTTAACTACTACTCAAGTAAAAGTAACTCATAAAAAAATTACTCAGAGTAAAAGTTACTGAGTAACTTTTTTTAACAGCGGGGGTGGGATTGGGTATTCCAGTGTAGGATATAAATCTCAAACTAATTGATTTTAATTGAAGGAACACCTTTGCATAATAAAGCTGCTGTTACCTTTATTGTACTTAAAAATCAAAGTGGTCACTCAAGTATGGTGTTGCGTCCCAGTCTAGGATTGAGCAAAAGAATAGTCCTTGGGTCTATTTTAAACGATGGTATATGGCAGAAAGAACTAGATACAGGCGTTAGCTGATGAAATAGTGAGGTTTGTATTGCTTTATTAAAATATACACAAACAAAGAACACCAGCTTCAGGGTGGACCCAGGCCGAAGTAATAAACAAAGGGTATCATTAGTAGATTACCTGCAAAAAAAGACGAAAACGAACAAAAATACAGGTACCTTCCCTTCGCTCCCTGAACCGAAACCAGTGAATAAATTCCCTCTTCCCAAAATAAAAGGCAGTCACACTTCTACTACTTGTGAGTGCACAGACATACAGTGAAATTATCTACAAATATATACAAAGACCAACCAAACCAAAGGGGCAAAGCAATAATCAAAGTCAATGGAAGGCAAAAGGTCAAAACCAGAAAACACAACCAAATACCAAAATGGCAAAATCACAATCCAAAAATAATCTCCCTCCAACACAACCAACACCTCGCCTGCACGCCGCCTCTTTCCCGCGTCTCTCTCCGGTTTATATATGGTGGCGCTGGTTGATGAATAAATCGAAAAAAACGACTCAATTACGTAAGTAAATGTAATTCGTTACTTTCCACCTCTGGAATTATGATCACATGTTTAACCTCTTAGAATGAACTACACTGTTTGAACGAAGCTGCACACACACACACGCTTCCCATGCAGAATACATTTATATCTGTTCTACGCTTGGATCATCTAACAGCATTTAGTTTTACAGCCCAGTGAAAAAAAAAGAAATAAACCGAGAAAACTCCTCTGCCAGGCAGCAGAACAGCAGTAATGAAAAGAAATTCCTTTCAAATGGAGAGGATAAAGTGATCATTTAAACTTGTATGACATTGTTATAGTTCTTTTTTAAAAGGTTCAGTAGAATATTTTCATATCCAATCAGCTCCTTATTTGGAGCTTTAAAAAAAAAAAATCTAGAACAAGGTACCTAAAATATTCTGACAAGTTTTAATACAGTTTTCGAACGTCTTAAAATATTGATAATGCTGCCTGGAATGCTGTTTTATATTTTTAAAACCCTCAACAGAACTCGCTTTACTTTCATTTGTATTCTTTTATATCCTCTTCTTGTTAGTTGTCTCGCCTTGCTCTCGCTCGCTGCAGGAGTGTCTCAGGTGTCAGGTTAACAGCGTGCACTTCTCCATCAGTCGTGTTTAAGCAGCTCCACAATTGTGCCGTCTGACAGCTCGCAGCCTCTTTTCACTTCCTCAACTTAAAAGCTTGCTTTTTTTTATTACACTCAAAGAAAGAAAGACAGAAAAAACCTCACATATGCCTGCCTGAATTGTCAGGTAAGTAGGTTTTCTCCCCCCAGCGGCACGTGAGCGTGTGTATTTCCTCCAGCGGAAATTGTGTTACATGCCCCATATGGATTGGGCGGAAAAAACAAGCATTAAATGCTTAAATTGTGCAACCATGAGCTTGTTTTCAGGATGTGTCTTTGTGTTTTTCAGCCTGTGGATTTAAAGGCGCACACACTAGATCACTCGAAGTTGGAACTGAGTGCGTGGTCACTGGGCACTGAGGTCAGAGTTTGTCCGACGTTGGGGTTGGGGGATTCATGAGACTGAAGGACAAACATCAATGTCATGCTACATCAGATAGGTTTAAAATATCACTATGATTGACAGCAAGTAAAAGAAATATGCTTAAAAAGTGCCATTTTTTATATTTAAAGTCTCACTTTGCGCTAACTTCTCACGTCTCGGGTAGAAGGGCTTCGACTAACATGAACATGTCAGGGATGTATGATTTAGATTGTGGTGAAGGACTTGTACAGAGTTCAGTGTCTGTGTAATATGAAAAACAGCCATAATCGGTTAAGTAATCTTTTTACATACCCCTTAAAGCTCAGAGCATTTTACCCATTATGTTTAATATATATACACCCATATCGAATCAGTAGTCCAATGCCTTAACCAGCGAACTACCCCAGCCCAATAATGACCATCTTCCAGTAATGGTACAGTTTACACGTTATGAACGTACTGATAACTTTTGTTCTACCTGACATGTCCGAAAACCCAAATGTACAGTTTGATGTCTGAAACATCCTCACAACACAGGCAAAGATTCAACATAAGCACATAAAAAAAAAAAAAATAATAATAAATAAATAAAAATAATAATAAAATAAAATAATAATAATATAATATATATTATTATTAAAAAATTCCATATATCCAAAATTCCAAAATTATAAATATAATTCCAAAATTCCACATATCCATGCTTGCTGTGTTGCCATCTTGGGTTTTAAGAGTTTTAAACACTGTTAGAATTAACCACGTTCAGTAACAAGCTATATATAATATGGCTTTTTAAATTATTATTATTTTTTGTGAATCTAAAGCTTATCCTAGCGTTAGGAACCCTGAACAGGAAGTGCAAATGCATCCTGAAAAGCAGATCACCATGCATGATTCTAGGAGGTAGAGGAACCTGGAGAACCCCTGGTGGAAATGTGCAAGGATACGGGGAGAACATGCAAATTCCACGCAGACTCAGGACCAAACCATACATCTCTAAAACAGCAATGCCTCCCTCTATACCACCGTTTCACCTGAGCACAAAATATCCAGTTAATATCCAGTTACATAAATGTTTTATTGGGGCTTTTTATTCTTGAATGATCCACATTTAAACTTAAAAAAAATGTATTGAACCTTGATTCCAGTTTTTTCAAGTGGCCAGTCAAGCAAGCTAACATCTATAATAACTCATAAAGTTGTATTATTTTCCACCGCATGTGATCCACCCCCTGGCTCTGCTCGACAGACTCCATGATCTAAGATATTGCACATTAGACAGTTTTCCACCCTGATACCTACTGCAAGTATCGAAAACCCATCAGAAATGATTTTTCTTCCCCTCTAGTTTGTTCTGTGCAAGTTATCAATAAAAAAAGTAATCCTTTAAAACTTTCTTTATGTACAGCACAATACATGCTGTTAAATCAGAGCACAACCTTTAGCCGCTCACCTTCACTGTCAGCAGATTCTCATCAGAGTGTGCAAGGTGCTAAAAATCTATACCATAGCCCAGAATACTCAACACACACACACACACACACACACACACACACACACACACACACACACACACACACACACACACACATATACAGACTTTTGAAAACACACTTTATCTTACACGAAAGTCTGACTGCTCTGAATGCATTATGTATGAGTTTCATTTTACTTATAATTTTTATGTGTCTCTCTCTCTTTACATAATAATAATAATAATAATAATAATAATAATAATAATAATAATAATAATAATAATAATGGAGGTATAAAATAATAATAATTGTGAAATAGGAGCACACAGATGATGATGCCCAGGAAAAGCAATGCATCCGTGTATCCATGGCTCCGTGGCTCTGAGCGAGTGTGAGTGGAAGGGGTGTGGTTTAGCTTGGTTGTCATGGCAACCCTGCACCTGCATAGAGGCATCAGATTAGCTAATACTGTAACTTAACTATTGGAGCTTGAAAACTAGATTTCTATATCTATATTAGCATTATTATAGAGGACGAGATCATACTAATAGGATACAATCATTTTACATTTAATTTGATAAATAAATCCTTTATAAGATTATATAGGCTAATAATCTGTATTAAAAAAATGCACAATGATAGATTCTCCGTATATCTTGTAAATTAATCAAATCATTTATTTAGAGTTAAACACATTTTGATAATATATGTTTTATAATGACATCAGTTTTGGTTTTGATAAATATTCAATATTTTAGTGTCCATAGTGTGAAAGTTCCACAGCAACACAATAGATATACAAGATGTTTACGTTACCAGGGTAACAGACAGAGGAAGTAAAGGCTGCGTTGGTGATGGTGCAGGTTGGATTTTTGTCGAGGGAAGTTGCCTTAACTGACTTTCACTGCACAGGGAGCAGGGGGGAGGGAGCACTATTTAAGGTACACTGTGGAACGGAACGCAGCCTGAGACGTCTATCTCTGGAGTCATTAAAATTCATGACTTCATGTGAAGCTTTTTGTGTGTGCTACAAAAATAATGGTCAAAGGAGTTATTTAAAAAGAAAATGTGAAAACTCAGGAAGAATCGTCTGAAAATAGTCAGGTGTAATATTAAGAGGGGGCCACAAAAAGTGCAATAATAATATTATGGACACACTGCTACTACTACTAGTAGTTATAATAATACCAATAATAACATTGATTTTTTAATAACTAATAGGGATTTTTAACATGGGCTTAAACTCCTTTCAAATGTAGCCATATATACAGATTTATCACCAAAATCTGTTATTTATCACGGGGTGCCTAAACTTTTGCATAAGACTGTATCTATATAAATAAAAGAGATGTTCTGTCTGTACATTGGTCAGAATGCTACTAATGCGCTACTGTCTCAATGTAAACAAACACCTGCACCAATAGATATTAATTAGAGAAGATAAAGTGAATATTTTTACTGGGATTAGTTCATATTTTCACTTTGGCTGAAATAACAGCGCTGACGTGGTAGAAGTGAATTTTAACACGCTGGAGTCGTTTTAAGACAAAACATCATCTTTATCTGATCGACTTTTTCCATTTCTCATCTGTGATTCTCTCTCCGATTACCGAACAGCGAGTGTATTTGTCTGACCACCAAAGAAGTACAACTTATATATAATAATATCACTGATTACATTAAAGATTATTTTTAATTCTGTCTAGACTTGACCAGCGATGTAACCCATCTAATAGGTGTTTCATCTGTTCAGCCAATGAGACACTTCAACTCTGATCCTCATATAACCCATAACCCTCATGATTGCAGACACCGTAACAGTATCTGTACTAAACGGTACCTTTTGTATCTGTTGGCTCATGTACCTGTTGGTAAACCAGTACGGGGGTCTATAATGGAAGCCAGCCTGTGCAAAAACTACTGCGCTGATGGGAAGTTATTTATAAAGGCAGATGTGTTTTCACAGCCACACATTAAGGCTTGGTGCAAGGAAAAAATAGTTTTTTATAAAGCTTCATCGGTGAGTCACCATTTAGTAATTTAGTCCCGAATTTATGCGCATTTACACCTGACAACCAAAAAACACCTTCACACTGTGCTCCATGCTGACAGGAAGTGACACATGTTCCAGCAGCATGCAACCAAGCATGCAAAAAAGCACCTGAATCATAAATGCTTCTTTATTAGACATTAAAGTGCCTTATGTAAGCTTCCTTTCATGCAATATACACTATATATAGAGCGCACATAATAGATACAGTATAGAGAGTGCAGTTATGTGGAATTTATACTAATATGAAAGTATGCAAGCCTAATTATAATTACTGGTGTTTAAGTGTGCAAGTATGGTAGTACCTGGACAAAGAAAAAAAATCCCACTATAAAGGCAAACTTTAAAGATAGGTGATTTACTGTGATACAGTACTGTATGTTAGTAATGGAAATGGAAATACACTGATCAGCCATAACATTATGACCACCTGCGTAATATTTAGTAGGTCTCCTCTTTTGCTATGTCCGGACCACTGCAGACCGGGAACTTCCCACAAGAGCTGCATTTTTGGTGTTGCTATGATCCAGTGGTCTAGCCATCACAATTTCTCACAGGTGAGATATACAGTATTAGGCAGCCAGTGAACGTTTTTTTTTTTTTTGTTCACTGAAGTTGATGTGCTGGAAGCAGAAAAAATGGGCAAGCATAAGGAGTTGAGCGACTTTCACAAGGGCCAAATTGTGGACATTTTTGCGACTGCAGTGGTCAGGACATACCAAAAGTGCTCCAAGGAAGGACAACCAGCAACAGGGTTATGGCCGGCCAGGGCTCACTGATGCACGTGGGAAGTAGAGGCTGGTCCATGTACTCTGATCCAATTTAAGAGCAACTAATTGCTGAAAGTGATGATTAATACCTTCGAAAGGTGTCAGAACACACTGATCATTGTGTTTTGGTGGCACAAAGGGGACCTACCCAATATAAAGCGGGTTGTCATAATGTTATGGCTGTGAGAACTTGTATACCCAACAAAGCCTGGCAGGTCAACAGCAGCTCGTAGTTCATGATATTAGCTTTGAAAAACATCATTGTGAAATCCACACACCTGGAAACAATCGGTTTCATAGGCTCTGCTCATGCACATGATGTACTGTAGCTTTCAATATGCCGTACATAACAAACAAACAAACAAACAAAGCTGACCTTCTCTTACTATATACACTATATGGATTATATGTGCTTGTTTAACATCTCGTTCCTGTTTTATTCCCCAGTTTACTGTTATAATAATCTCCACCCTCCCAGGAAGACTTTCCATTGATTTTTTTTTATGTGTAGCTATGTGGATTCTTGTTCATTCAGACACAAGAGCATTAGGGCATCCCAAAGGTGTTTATTGGGGTTAATGTGTCAGGGCTCTCGACACTCGAGTTCTTCCACATCGCCCTCAACACACCATGTCTTCATGCTGCAGGGAAAATAAGCAAAGCTCATGAAATATTCTGGGTGATTTCTTAATCATGGAATTATTTGATTAGTCTCATTTGATAAGCAATACAGTCAAGAGTTTGTAGCACGGAAGAAAGTAACCTCAGTGGCCAACTCCGACATCTATAAAAGGAAAAAGGGGCCGGAAAAAATAATTGCTGTTCATTTCTGTCTCCAAATCTGAATTGTTCTGAACGTAAACTGGCTGAAGCTGAGCTACAATCTGCAACTCGATTGAGAAATTGAGCTCCAACTCTAGCTATTTATTCTTATTTGCACTATTAAATATTTACCAGTCGTGCTGAAAAATGAGATTTTGGAGTTTGGGGGTCTTCTTGGTCAAAAGTAATGACTGCAGCCAACTGGCATGTAGAGACAATTCAACGAATGACATTCTATAGGAATATATTTACCCTGACTGTGATTATATATTTCTGTGATCCTAATTTTATGGCATGACACGTCTAATGCATTCATTCCTTCTCGCATACTTATGACATACAGGCATTAAAACTGTAGATTTAAACATGCGTAATATAAATACAATATTAGAGATGAGTATTTTATGTTTCTTTACTAAGGGCGTCTCTTTCCTTCTGGCAGACGTTCTAGGAAGTTATGACCTCCTCCTAGACGTACAGATGGTGATCTCATCACATCAGCTGAAAACAAACATGTCTTGCATTGCACACACACACAAAGGCTATTGAATATATTGAACTCAGCTTAAGAGGGGGGGGGGGGGGGATGGGGTCTCTTTCAGTGCCTAGAAGTTTGCAGGTCACACGATCTTTGGTCACCTCTGAGGTCAAACAGGATAGACGGTCTGGTCCCTGAAAGAGGACTTTTTTGGGGGGGGTTTGAATTCCACACCAGTGTCCCCCCACTAAAGTGAAAGTGTCCCAGATGTAGAATGCAACCACCAAAAATGTCCTGAAACAGAATTGTAATGCAGGTGCATAATTTATTTAATGCACTCTGATCATAAAATGATCTGATAATAAAAACTATTATCTATACACTTTTTGGGACAAAGGGTTCTTAGGTTGGCAAATACTGGAGTGACATTATCCGTTCGTTTTCCTGTTCTGTGCACGGGGTCCACGGGGGGCTGGAGCGTTTCCCAGGGAACTCAGGGCAAAAGGGCACTTCTTTTAGGATTCTACTTTATGGGTTCAGCCATATAAAAGAACAACAAAAAAAAGAAGATCCATACTCCCACTCACTCGTCGTCTATACAGCTTAGTATCGCAGGAAGCTTAGGGCACGAGGCTGGGTACATTCTGGACATGGTGGCAATCTATTACAGGGCACACCACACATTCATTCACACACTACAGACAATTTTGGGGACACCAATTGGCCTTATGCATGTCTTCGGACTGTGGGGAAAAAAACAGGGTACCAGAGGAAACGTGCAAACTCCATGCACACAGAGGGGGAAATCAAACCCGGTCACAAATTGAGCCTGGAGGTGTAAGACGACAATGCTAACCACTAAAACACCAGCTAGATTGATCCATTTTTTCCTATAAGTCTATACAAGTATGAGGTGTAAAATACATTTTATAAACTGAGCCATGCTTGAGGGAACAAGGGAACCTTTTAGTACTCTTGTATGACGATTTGAACAAATACAGACAGACAGACAGACAGATAGATAGATAGATAGATAAATAGATAGATAGATAGATAGATAGATAGATAGATAGATAGATAGATAGATAGATAGTAATGCAATGGTAACAAATTTTTATATGAACCCTGCCTTCTATCCTTCACATGTAAAAGGGTGCAATGACACTAAGGGTGGGCAAGAACCCTGTATGTCCCCTCTATCACGCACCACTCCCCCCTTCTACCCCCCCCCCCCCCCCCCCCCTTTGCTCATGAGGCTGATTCTGAGTTACTCTAATTACCCGTGAGGTTTTGGCTTCGTCTCCTGAAATATCCAAGAGAGTTGTTTGGAGAGGAGAGTGTGGTGGTGGTGGTGGGGGGGCAGGTTGGGGGGGGGGGGGTTTGTGACAGACAGAGTGAGCATTGTGCCCAGGCTCATGTCCCTGGTTTTATTTCTGTGGCCATCTCTCTCTCTCTCTCTCAAACACATACACACACCCCTCTCTTCCCACGCCTGATTTCCTCCCATTATCGCACTCCGTTCACAGACTCTAAAGAACAGGTTCTGATTGGACAAATGTGTCAGAGGTCAGGATGCTTCAGAAATGGCTGAAAGGGCTCTGTTCCAGGTGTCCGAGAGATTCCAGGTGTCCAGAGGGCAAAGGCTAAACTGTTTAACAGTGTGAGATGTGTTGAGTGCTTTTAATACGACCACAACTGGTTAACTGTATACTGTATATCAAAGCTGATGCTGATAGCTGAAGCTGATGCAGTACATGTGACTTGAAAATATATTAGACAAAAACAGTATACAGTACATTATCAATATAACAAAACAACATAGATGAAACTAAATGTGTCTGATTAAATAAAACAAACAAATCTTTGTTTAACTTGTTAGCCTTGTGTCTTGTGAGGTCACACGCCATCACGTACCATCTAATACTGCAGAATCTATGGAAGTTCAGCTAGCGGTTGCTGCTAAGGGTTATTACAGTGTAAATAATTCATAAATCCAGATCATTTTGTCTCCTTCCCAGAAATGTAGCGTTTACTCCGGCTTTATGAAAACACAGAGTCTGTGTGCTTGGTGTTTCTCCTCACACGTGAGATTCACAGATGATTTCTCAGTAGCCAAACTTCAACTTTGTCCCGCCTGATCGTCACGTTGATCACGCTGGGGTTTCATTTTGGAACAGCTTAGCCTTTTATGGCATGTTTATAAAACACAATACCGGCTAGCGCTCCGGCGTCAGTCCGTTCTCAGCAGGTCTTGTTTTTCAACTGGTGCAGTTCTGTACGTTTTTTACAGACCACAGTGTGTCACGGTGTTAGATAACACCAAGAAGCCAGCACTGTCATAGATGACTGATTATATTCGCAGAACACTGTTATTGATAAACTGTACTCCTGTAGCTTTTCAGTTTGTATCGGTTCATTTGTACCGTAGGTTTAGTCCACGTGATCGAGCAGAAAAAAAATTCAAGCGCGCTGGACTCTGGACGTACCAGATCGCCGCTGTGCTCGCTGGCTGTGAGATGCAGATTTAACGTGGTGGAATTAGCTAGTGTTTGGTTATTTGCGAGTTTTGTTTTTCCCCTGATCTGAACACACTTGACCAGGTGCTGTGCCGATATACAATATTCACACCACCATACAGTATTTGCCTTATACACAGTTTCCAATCAAATTATTCGCCAGACATTTCCACCAACAAAGTCTACTGTACCATCCGGGTTACTCACAGTTTCTGGCAATATTCAGATTTTTACCAAACACATCCATTAATTATGCGGTAACTCTTTCTGTAAGGAGATTTAACATTTATGGAAGGAGTCTCCAGCGTCAGTGTTGTTTTAACCAAAGTAAACGAAAAATATTACTTTCGTATATCGAAAAACGTAATCTATACAGTACAGACCTGCTCTCTGATCTGAGCTGCTGTTAACCTGCGATTTCTGAGGCTGGTGACTCGGATGAACTTATCCTCCGCAGCAGAGGCGACTCTCGGTCTTCCTTTCCTGGGCCGGTCCGCATGTGAGCCAGTTTCTTTGTAGCGCTTGATGCTTTTTGTGACTGCACTTGGGGACACTTTCAAAGTTTTCCCAGTTTATCGGACTGACTGACCTTCATTTCTTAAAGTAATGATGCCACTCGTTTTTCTTCACTTAGCTGCTTTTTTATTGCCATAATACAAATTCAACCTCTTTGAATGAGAAGGTGTGTCCAAACTTTTGATCTGTACTGTATATAATGCGTGTCATACAATAGTAAGTTACAACTATGCAATCTGATTGGATGGGCGACATTCCACAAGTGCTGATATTAGACGGTAACAGCACTTGGATGTTTAAGTAGATGTATCGCTCAGTGTCACAGGTGTTCTAACAATTTTGACTAACAAATGACTAATTACTAGTCTAAAATTGTAATTTGATTACATTACTGATTAGTACATGTAAAAAGTAATCAGATTACTAATTACGTTACTTCCAAGTTACTTTGAAAACACCTGTCACTGCGAGCGAGAAGCGATAACAGGTTGAGGCGTGCGCCCATCCCTTCTCTTTCCCCATTTTTTCTAAATAAAATCACCCTTTTTTCCATGAGACCTCGCCTCGTGTCTGTGTGTCTGTGGTGCCGACCCGTGCAAAAAAGAGCGAATCCGTTACAACATCAAATGGAAAACTACAAAGCTCTCTGACGCCTGATCACAGCGCACGCATGCTAACTGATGCTGCCACGCAAAACGTGATTTTTAAATGCATTTTGATTCATTTTTAAAGACTACATTTGTAATGCTGGTAACATAATGTTATTGACACTGGTAACTGTAATCAAATTACATGCACACACATCTGATAACGTTATGTCGTCAACACGCTGTCTCTGCAGTTCTGGACTATTACTATAACTAATACAAAGCTAACTAGCTTTGTCTAAATCACTTTCTAACCGCTGATCAAGGACGCTACTTGTGTGTTTAAGACACTTATGCTACATAGCACACTAGCTTTCCATTTAATGCTATTTGGGATTCAACCTGTAAATGAATGAGCTGATTCTAAAGCAGAAGTAAATAAGTGGAGGAGAAACTTATGAGATTTCCAGAACTGTCCACCACCTCCATATTTATTCTCCTCACTTTTTTGTCTACATATAGTGCAGGTAAGAATTTAAAACTACAGCGGTACCACAGCATATGAATTTAATCCGTTCTGGAGACGAGATTTAAGCCAAAATTTTGTATTGTGAAAAGCATTTTTTTCCCCATTGGAAATAATGTATAGCAGATAATCCCAAACAATATTTACCAATGCCGCCAATTTCCAACACTGTAAGCATATTTATTTCATATAAAAACAATCAAAACAATAAGAAAAGACATGAAGCAAATTAAGTACAATATGAACTAAATAGACATTAAACCTCACTTTAACGTTATGATTCCTCTCGGCACCGGCTGCTTTAAAAACCAAACCTTTTCTTCTTGCTACCGTCCTTGATAACATTCTTGGGACAAATGGTGCTACTGTATGTCTTCATTAAATCTTACACAAAATGCACAAAGACCCCACAAAAAAAATGAGTAAACTCACTTCCCACTGTCTTGACTGGCTCCCGGATGTACACACTACTTAGCCGGCATTCGGTTTGCTCGGTTCGGTCGCTCGCATGCTGAAAATGCTTCATATGTGGAGGCAAATTTCTTGCAAAATTTCTTTACTTAAGGTGAAAATTCGTGAGGCGGAGCGTTCGTATGCAGAGGTACCACTGTTCACCCTTAATAATTACACTAAGCGCCAGTCGCCAACGCTGCCAGTCGCGGCCAGTTAGTTCCGCCAGTCACGGAAGGATATGTGTTGGAGGAGCAACTGGGTTATAACTGGATAAATAAATGAACAATCATAATCTGTTGATAGTAAACAGTGTTTGTGGAATGCGAATGCGAGGTCGTGCTGTTGTGCTGGATATCAGCACTGCTATGACGCCTCTCTTGTGATATCGCAGGTTGAAGGTTAAACAACACCAGTTGTTGATAAGTGTGTGTGTGTGTGTGTGTGTGTGCGCGCGCACATGAATATCACACTATAAATGCTACCTTCTCCATTTTGCAGGTAAAGCAGGCTGTTGCTCATATTTCTGCACTCCCTTACTGAATGGGTGTGTGTGTGTGTGTGCGCGCGCGCTCGCTCCTGTGTGTGTGTGTGTGTGTGTGTTGTTCAGGCTCCACCTTTCTCCAATGATGAGGAGAGAGTGAGCAGACTCGGGGTCACACTCCTACCATCGCATCACATCACAACATACGAGCAAACACACACACACACACACACACACACATCTGTTCCAGGTGTTTCCATTTTTATTTTTTATATTATTATTATTATTATTATAATCCGCATATTTGATTTCTCCCGCCATCCCGATCCTGCGCAAACTTTCCTTTAGGCGCGACCGGATGAGCGACCATACCTTGGACAGCGCGCGAGTGTGTGTGTGTGTGTGCGTGTGCGCGACAGAGAGAGAGAGAGAGAGAGTGTGTGTGTGTATTCGAATCACAGCCGACACGGACCGCACCGGACCTGCCCGCCGCGCGCGCGCTCTGGAATTAGGAGGCGCGCGGAGTGAAATGATGCTTTTACGCAGCGCGCGTGTTTAGACTTTCTGTTCTTGTTTGTTTGTTTTTCGTTTTTGTTTACTCTCTGCTCTGCATGGTGGAGCGGGATCACCTGGAGCGGGATCACCTGGAGCGGGATCACCTGGCTTACACACACAACTTACAGAAGAGAAACTTTCTCACTTCTTTGGTGTTTTTTTTTAATGATTTGAGACAAACTTTCATTCTTCAGGTAAGAACGCTCTCAGTGTGTGTGTGTGTGTGTGTGTGTCTCTCTCTCTATCCTTCTCTCTTACACACACACACACACACACACACCTGCATGCGAATTAGCTGGGTGCGCGTTTAACACCACATTTATTTCTAACCTCATTCACTCTCTCACACACACACACACACACACACACTGATCACCATGCATCACACACATATTTAAAGACAATCTGTGAAAAGATCCTAACACACACACACACACACACACACACACACACACCGACCTATGCGTGAATTCTGTGTGTAAATTAGTTCTTAAGTGAACATTCAAGGTTTCAAGATATCTAGATGATATCCAGGTAACAGATTCAGGTGTGTGTGTGTGTGTGTGTGTGTGTGTCCAGAAAGCTCCAGCTTTATTAAACAGCCTCCTGTTCATCAGAGGAGGTGGCTGCTGAGGGTTGTGCTGTTATAGATGGAATGATGTAATGAGTTTCCATGAGAACTCATCAGACATACTACTGTACATGTTAAGTGTAAAACACTTTCATTACATCTGCTTTCACCTGGAAATGTGAATAGGTGATAGTTTACAGCACGGTGGCGTAGGTGTTTGCGCTGTCGCCTCGCACCTTCAGGGTAGAAGGTTCGATTCCCGCCTCAGAGTCTGTGCGCATGGAGTTTGCATGTTCTCCCTGTGTTTGTTGGGTTTCCTCCGGGTTCTCCGGTTTCCTCCCACAGTCCAAAGACATGCAGATTGTTGTTCCCAAATTGCGTAGTGTGTGAATGTTAAACGGAGGTCCTACCACAGTCATAAAATAGGAATAAATATAATGGTAATCGTTGGCATCCACAGTCCCTAGCTGGACTAAAAGTATATATATATTATATTATATATATATCCAAAAACATTTATATACGCTTCAAGAAAAGAAAATCTTGTATAAATATTAAAATTCTATATTAATTATTATATGTTATATATTGATATGTATGATAATATTATGATGATAAGTTGACAATATTATTCATATTATATTAAAATAATATACATAATACTATTTATCTTTTTCTATATATATAAAAAGTTACACACCACATGCACCCTCGGTAGGAACATGACAGCACGCTACATATTTCTGAGAATGTATAAAAGACTCGTCAAAAGCGTATCGACATAACCTGCGTAAACAAGATACCGAACTTTAAGGTCAGCTATCAGGGGCTTGTCTTGCATCCTTGACCCTACTCATCAAAATAAAAATGCAAAAAATATTCCAATCACGTTGCGTTTTGCTTGATATAAATTGAGATCGACTCTAAGAATGGTGATTTAACTCTGTTATATAACGTCACCGTGGGTGTTGAACCGACGCACTTGGTGTTAATTAAACACTGGGGATTGAGATGTGATTTGGCGTAAATGACCAGTAAACGAATCATCTTTCATCCTCGATTGTTCTCGTCCTATTTATTTAAAATAAACCTAAAGCCACCTCGATCATGTGAACAGGAAGCACCAACAGGAAACCAAGCAGCGGAAATGATTACCGTGGCCGAAACTCTTTCACTCTTTTCACTAATTTCCTAAGCAGGGCTTATATATTGTACTGTATACTGTGGGTACCTACAGTATGAGCCTCTGTGGTGCTCTTCAAGATGCTTTCATGGCTGTCACACTTCTAAAAGAGGAGGTTTCATGCTCCTTTAGTGTTCTTGCCAAATAGATGCAGTGTGCCATGGTGTCAGGAGCTCCATTCATTCATGCCCTATATACTTATATATAAAGAGAGAGAGAGAGAGAGAGAGAGAGAGAGACATTCATTACATAAACATGCTTGAACATGACAGTCTGACGCGGACTGATTCATTTTTGTTATGTTCTGAATAATAAAAAAGCTTAAAAAAACCGTACTTTGAATGATACTATTCATCCATCCGGAGCAGACTTTTCCCCCGCAAGTGAATAGAAGAGCAGCGTTTTCTCTAGACACTTCTACACAATCGAGCCCACTTCAGATGTCCTCCTATAGGACATCATGAGTCTGTTCTCAGGAAGTTCTCCCCGTTCTCAGAAAGGCCATAATAACTTGCAGAGGAATGCCGAAGTGACATGATAAACGCAAATGTAAAAAAAAAAAAAATTATTTGTAGAAAAGTTTTTTTATCCACTCGACAATGCACAATTCACTCAGAATTGGAACACCTTGGGATCCAGTGATTACTGTATGTGTGTGTTTCGAGTTTCAAAGTTCTCCAAATGTTCATACCGGTTTCCATCAGTTTCCTCCTACATCCAAAAACAAACCAGTCAATGGCTTGGCTAAAATAGCCTGCCCCATGGTGTCAATGTGTGTGTGTGTGTGTGTGTGTGTGTGTGTGTGTGTGTGTGTGTGTGTGTGTGTGTGCATGATGCGTCGTGATGGACTGATTTCCATTCCTCTCGCTCATTGTTCCCAGGATAAGCTCCATCACCATCACCTCCACCACCATCCTGCCCAGAATAAAGTTCTTCCCGAAAGTTGTTATTCTTTTAGCCGCTCCCGTCGAGGGGTCGCACAGGTTTTACGCTGGATGCCCTTCCTGATGCAACCCTCCCATTTTTACCAGGCTTGGGATCGGCACTGCATCCATCGGCTGGATTTTTGGGCATCGGTTTCTAATTGATCCTGGGCCCTTACCCATAAGCCACCAGTGCCTCCTCTTATTGAAAGTAATGCAAGAATTTAAAGCTACACCTTTACTGTCGTATGTCTGGGAACTCATCTAAAGGACCCTGAGTTGTATTTCCTTGTCTGAAAGCAACTTTTTATTTGCAAGCAACTCTAGAACCATCATCCTCCAACAAATGATTCATAACGAACACTTTTTCCCCCGTAACAGGAAAGAATTTTGATATACTTCTAGCGAAGGAGCTGCGCTGCGTACGACTGCGATTTTGATATTCGCACTCAAAGCCAAGTAAAAGATCCTGCTGAGATCAAGCAGTTTGTTATTTTGGTTCATTTTTTTCCCACGACTCCTTCATGTACGCCATTATCCGGCTTCCCCGCGGTTACTTAGAAACATCGCACATTCGAGGGTTGAATTCTCTGTCCGGCGCTGCTGGAGGTCTAACACATAGATGAAGCCAGCGTGGCACTCGCCAACAATCTGATTACGCCAGGATGAAGGAAATGCTCCGCAAACAAAGGCATTAATCCTAATTATATAGTTAGGTTGGAAACGTGACAAAAATGAGCGAGTGGAAGTGCTTGATTCGGGGGCCTTGCTATCAGTCTTACGCTGGGGATCCTAATCATTCATGCGGTGCATTAACCTAAATGCGTGTATGTTTAATTTGGCTCGAGGAGATTCAGGAGTATTCTGTTAATCAAACACTGAACCCTAATGCGAGCTCCAAAAGTCTGACTTAATTTAATGGCTTCCACAGACGGTACAGTTCTTCTCCTTGTGACCCTGCACGAAAGAAAAGCCTAAATGGTTCAACTAAAGAGGAAATCTTTAAAGACTACCAGAAATCAAAACAGATATCCATCCCAAGGTTCTCTTTTACACAGGGTTCCACCGGCTAAAATAAACAGAAGCGCAATACGAGGACAAAAAGCCTTTTTCCTCCAATAATAGCAGGAATGTTTTTTTTTGTGTGTGTGTGTGTGTGTGTGTGTGTGTGTGTGTGTCCCAGCTTCCTCAAGTGCTGCTGGCTTTAAGAAGTCAAGTGCTCCTCCACAAACGACTTCACGCTAGCATTTCCATGTCTGTTTTGGCACGCCACCCTTTTCACGAGCTATGAATAAAATCAAAGCTCCGCCCATTCTAATACGTCGTTCGACTCGATCTGTTACGCATAATTAGACTCCCTGCGGAAAAGTTAACATAAGACGAGGCTTTGAAGATCGCTAACAAGTGAAGTGATTCAGAAAACTGAGCCAGGGCGGAGAGGTGACGAGATGTGCAGACTGCAAACATCTTCCTGTCAATTATCCGCCGCTGTTCTGGATGCTGTGTGCTTTCCAGAGATGCGCTTCTGTTTGCATCATGTTGCACAAGCGGCGTGACATGACACGCCGAAACACTACAGGCTTCTGCAAGGCTAAAAATGATTTAATTTCATTACACTGAGCCCTGAAACGTGCGTGTTAGTGCAGTATATGGTGTATTAGTCATTCTTTTTGAATCAGCATAAAGATTTGTTTAGTTTTTTTTTTTTTACTCGTTCCTAATCATCATTTCTCTGGCCTGATCATGCTACATTACCTTGGCATGGAGTGTCCCATTAACTCCAGGCCTCAACCTCGTTGATGACACAGAGAGCCCAGCTGCTTCCATCTGCTCCATGGAAGCCAAGGAAATATTCGGTTTTAATGCCAATTAGATATTTTGCATGGCGGCGGTTACGGGACCCTGCTGGTCGCCTGCACCGTCGCGAGCCAAAGCGTCGGCCGTGACGAGGCTAAGACAGATGTCAGGGATAGCTGCCATGAAAGATCCAAAGCTCAGAAAACAGCCAAATATCGGACTTTCTCAAATCAAGCTGTGTACTTTTTAAATCCAAGAAACACACAGGTTTACTTCTGGAGATCTGAAAATAAACGATCAAGCAATTCTGGTGTGACATTTGATGTTGATTCATATCAACATCTTCTCCATACATCTGCACTTCCTGCTCCATGATCTCTCGGGTAGAACCCGATAGAACCGATTCATGCGCGTAATAATATTTAGTTTGCGCTTTATCCTAGACAGGGTCACGGTGGAGCCGCAGTCTATCCTGGGAACGCTGGGAACACATTCTGTGGACACCAGACTACGCCTTACACTCATACTGTCCCTGGACAATAATAAACGAGGATTTATGAATAAATTAAGAATCTCAAAGTTCTCAAAGTCAGCTTTTTTCTCCAGATGCATAATGGTCAGCACTGTCCCCTCGCACCTTCAGGTTGCGGGTTCGTTTCCCATCACGGGGTGTGTGTGCATGGAGTTTGTGTGTTCTCCCTGTGCTTGGTGGATTTCCTCCATGTACTCTGTGTTTTTTTTTTAATATAGATCCAAATAAAATGTTGCAGATTTATTCTTATCCACGCAGTATGTGTTAAATAAGAAGATTTAATATTAATCACTGGACCTGAAGCGATCTGTGATTCGTGGTCAGGGTTCGAATCAGGACGCTGTTTATCTTCACCTACGCTTATAATACACTTCACGCGTTTGTCTTGTGTAAGTGCCTCCGGTCAGCGCGCTGTTCATTTGATTCCAGATGTCAATATGGTGTTATTACCATCACACCCTGGGAAATGAAACCCATACGCGTGTGTGATTGGCACCTGTCAGGTCAGCACACACTCCAGCAGAACAGCATCGTTAATATTTGATGTTTCATTTTACTTTCTGTTTTTTCGTTTTTAGCCTGAGCCATTATTTGTTATCTTTTATTTCTTTCACAAGTTCACACTTTACTCAATTCAGTCCACAAACTTCATCTTACTGCTTCTACACGAAAAAAAAAAAAAAAACTTGATTTAAAAGATGATTTAAAAAAAAAAAACTCTTTTTTTCCTAAGCACGCAGTGTTTGTTATAGCACGATGAAAGATCTCAAATTAATTGCTATATGCTGCTTACCTTTATCACGGCACCTTGTTCCTCCCTTAACATGCCCACGGTCTGCAGTTTCCATGGTAACGGAGGTTGAGGAAGAACACTAATAAATACGAGGATGTCGCTTCATTAAACGAACGAGCGAGAGTTTTGGCGTAGAGAGAGAGAGAGAGAGAGAGACGGATCCGTGGAACAGAAATACTAAATGAGCATGACAATAACGCGAGGGTGACCTCTGGTAAAAAGTTGCTACAAGAAAAAGCGCCTTGTTTTCATACCTGGGCGTTTTGTCTCAGAGTGTAACATTTAGCAAATCTCTAGGATTTCAAATAGTTTCAACTTTTAGGCATTTTATTTCAGTTTTGTTACATTTTATTTTAGGACTGCTAATGATCAGCTTCTGACTTCAACTGAGTAAAAAAGGGCAGAAATGTGTTTTTTTTTTTTTTTTTCCTTAACAGATCTGAAATCTGCTTTCCACGAGCTGTAATCACTGCTTTTGGTGCTTCGCCAGAATTTGACAGGCTGTGATGTTTCAAATAAAATAATGAAATAATGAAATAAAATTAATGAGTCAACAGAAGCAGCCCAGCCTCCACGACACTGGGGTCAATTCAATTAAGCGGCTAGACGGCTCTGTATATTTTTCCCTGCCTAATGCGATGTCTAATGATTAGCACAGTGTCTGGTTTTAATCAGAGATGTTTAACTGGTGGGCAAACATTAGGCAATGTTAAATGGTCAGATTAAACGATCACACTTGAGAGATACGGACAGATACTGATGCTCTGATCGAAATAAACTCTAATACAATTATAAACCCTTATAGTTTCCTTCTTCTTTGTTCCTTTTCCAGGTCCTGAAAGATCCCAAAAGAAGATGCAAGAACATTCACTGGAAGCCTTAACAGCCTATAAAATAAAAAACCTGAACATCTAAACATCTAAACGGCGCATTCTCTACACCCAAACATGGCTGTACTTCCAGTAAGGATCCATTGGTCCGTCATGGTTCCCCTCGTTCTCCCCATGATGGCTGTCCTCCTGCTCGTCCAGGCCAGCCCGAGATACGTCCCCGCGCTCCCCGGCGCCAAACGTGAGATCATCATGGATGGTGACCTGGTGATCGGTGGCCTGTTCCCCGTCCATGAGAAAGGCGAGGGCACACAGGACTGTGGTAAGATCAACGAGCAGCGTGGGATTCAGCGCCTGGAGGCGATGCTCCTGGCTCTTGATGAGATCAACCAGGATAGCCGCATCCTACCGGGCCTCAGACTGGGCGCACACATCCTAGACACCTGCTCCAAGGACACGTATGCGCTCGAGCAGTCGCTGGAGTTCGTCCGCACGTCGCTCACCAAAGTGCACCAACCTGGGTTCATCTGCCCTGACGGATCCAATCCCGTGCCAGACGAGGCGCCGCTGGCTATATCCGGAGTGATCGGGGGATCGTATAGTGATGTCTCCATACAGGTAGATATGGCGTCCACGTGGAATTAAGCGCCTCAGTGTCTCCATGATTAACATTAGTTCTATTCCCAAGTCTTGTGAGCAAATTTTATCACCAGTTTCTTTTTAAATGTTTAAATTTAAATTTAAATTTTATGGACAAAGGTTTCTGGACACCTGACACACACTAACGTGCTTTTTGAGCAAGAGCATTATTGAGCTCATTAAGGATTCCTGGCGTTCGGTCCTCTTTGCATCTCAATTTACCGCCTTTTCCACCAAAGTGAACCAGGGGATGGTTCATGTCTGGTGCCAGTTCAGGGTTCATAGTGAACCTCCACAGAACTGGCGTTGTTAATCCAAGGGTTAGAGAGTCACCTCGTATACGTCCATGTACGTCTTCACTTTCCCAGCAATGATACCAGCATTGCTAGTGGGAAAAATGCTAGTGGCAAGCACAACAACAACTTCAGCGAACTTCAACATGAATTTGCGAGCAATTCTCCTGTCTTTATCACCAGTGGTTTGAAATGGGGTACTAGCTCCGCACTAGCGCCGTAACCACCTGGATGGAAACGGGGTACAGGATGTTCAGGGGGGTCCTGGGCAGGAACATTCAAATTCTCCTGCTCCAACTTTACGGCCTTTGGCAGATGTTTTAACCAGAGCCACTTACATTTTTGTCTCTTTACACATATGATCAGCTGAGGGTTAAGGGTGTCAACAGCGTCAAGTTGATGGTGGTGGGGTTTGAACCTGGGACCTTTTGATCATCAGACTAACACCTTAACCACTGAGCAACCCCTACCCTAAGCCAAGGGAAGGGTCATGCTTAAAAAAGTTTTCAGTGAAGGAAATCCTCATGCTCCACTTGTGTGCTTCCACCGCTCATACATGGATGTATCGGTCAGGTGTCCACAAACTTTCGGACTATGAGTGGGATAAAAGCCATTCTTTTTTTGAGCTATCGGAGGGATCTAGTGAGCAAAAGCAAACTAGGATGCGAAAGAAAACGAACGTCGTCCTTTCAGCATCTCGTTAACCTAACTGCAACTGTATCAATGGGTTGGCTTGAACAATCCTGATTTTCACCCACTAACCACAGTGGTTAATTCAGCTTGAACAGCATCCTCAACGGCTAGCAAAAATAAGCTGTTTTTGAGGCTTATATGGTGACGTCTTCATATAATGGAGGCAAATCAAAGTATAGAAAAACACCTCAACAAACGAACCATCTTATAAGGATCCAGTTTCATCAGTTTGGTAAATCATATATGATAAATAAGTTTTAAATGAATATCTTTATTTAGCAAGAATTCCAACGCATACTGACGGTTAGCACCGGGTCATACTTTATTTTCTGCTAAATAACATCATGTTACGCTTCAGGGTACCGCGAGTGTCATCGGTATTTATAGTTTTCACAGGATTTGAAATCATCACTGCTGTTTTGCAGGCTTCATAACGCTACAATCTTGTTGTTGTTGTTTTTTTTTTCTTTTTCATCTCAATAATTAGCACTCTCCTTCAAGCTAAATATTTTAAAGCGAAGGAAATGACAGTGTAATTAGATAACAAGAAATGACCAAAACAGTGATAACACCTCTACGACGTGAGCCTTGCGTATTAATAGCTGGCGCGTCCAGGGACAGTGTCAGGGTATAAATTCTCTTGCCACTTTGGGAGTTTCCTGCTTTGGGATTTCAGCCTTCCTGAACCCCGACAGGTCTGTCGACACTGAAGTGTCTTCTTGTTCCTGTGCTTCGCTGCAGAAAAGCTGCGAGCTGTGAGTGTAAGCATGGTTAATTACCGGCTCCTTCCTTTCGGCTGTCACTGCCAGGGAGAGGGCCGAGCTCTAATTATGTTCCCCTTGCATAATTATGTTTGGTTCTGAGTTTTGCCGGCAAAAACTCGACCACCTGAGGGATTTGTAGTGTTTTCTTTTATGCAAGCAGTGCTCTTCTTTAATGGGGTAAAAGGCGAGAAATCTTTAGCTAGTGAACTTTGCAGCAGCTTGATTTTAATCTCAAAATATCAAAAAAAAAAAAAAAAACTCGCACATGCCAACCTTCATTACTAGAGATGTAATTATGGCCCCAAAGATATCTAATTGTTGTTTCTGAGTCCTATTCTTGGAGTGGTCTTATTTACATTCGTAATTGCCTCAGAAATAAATGAAACAAAGCACCAAACTGTGATTGGACTCAACTACATGCTATTTGTGGTCTCCTGACACACCCTTAATCGAAGTTAATTGTCGTTATTCACAGAACCGAATGTGAATGTGTATTAATCGGGTGGGATATGACGTAAATGTGCTCACCGTGTTTATGAGAATGTTCCATATGAATGGCGCATTCTTGTGTCATTCCCAACCTCGGACGTGAAAACATACTTATACTGTAGATGTGACTTCTGGCAAAACCGGTGGAGCTCTCTGACTCAAGACCAAGAACAACAAGCACGAACTGTATAAAGAAAGTGGAAAGTCATGTGGGAGCAAACAGGGACAGAAGTTACAAGACATCGTGAAATCAAAACAAACTTTCTGCCTCCGGAATGGCGCAACAGAAAGGCGTCCACGCGATGTTTACTAAACAAAATGTCAGGGCCTTCCTTGAGCTATGGGACTGATGTATGATAGGAGAGAGCTAGAGTGTGTCCAGCTAGCGTTTCCACCAGACACTTGGCCGTTGGGTCCATTGCTAAGCGCATTGGCTGAATTACCAAACAGGGACTTCCACAATATGGACAAAGGTATTTGGCCAAACCTGCAATGACATCATAACCAAATACATACACTTCAATATGGAGTCGGTCCCCCTTTTGCAGCTATAACAGCTTCTTCCGCTCTTCTTGGAAGGCCATCCACAAGATGTTGGAGTGTTTCTCTGGGAATTCGTGTCCATTCATTCTGTGGAGCATTTATGAGGTCAGGCGCTGATGTTGGACGAGAACGCTTGGCTCACAATCACTGTTCCAGTTCATCCCAAAGGTGCTCGATGGGGTTGAGGTCAGGGTTCTGTGTTCGGGCCAGTTGAGTTCTTCACTGTGCTCAGTCATGTTGGAATAGAAAAGGGCCTTCAACAAACTGTTGCTTCAAAGTTTAATAGAAGCACAGTATTGTCCAAGATATCTCGGTACACTGAAACATTAAGATTGTCCTTCACTGGGGATAAGGGGCCTGATTGATTGAAACAGGTTTGGCCGAATACTTTTGTCCATATGGTGTACATATGCTGGTGCTAAAAATAATGGAGTCGTCCATGGAATGTCTAGAAAAAGTACTTGAGAATGGCAAGGAAATAGCAAAGCTCCATTCTTGTGGTGTTATTTGTTAGCACCGTTTCTTTTACAGAAACTGTAAAGAACTGAACACAGAAACCCAACCTATCAGTACTACCAAGTCTGTAATAGGTCTTAAGTTTTTACCTGCCTTTATGTACAAAACAGATACAAGTTACAGACTACATCCCGTAATCCAAAATAGCACTGACCAAATTCTCCTTGCTCTAGATCTCATCATAGCTCACAGCATGTGGTATCAGGGTGGCTTTCTCGAGCCGTTTCCTCCGTCTGTGGCGGGACTAGAACAGCCCCGGAGACGCTGCTTTGGCAGAACCCGAGCCACCTGTCCTCCTCTTAGTAGAAGGAGCTAAGAGGAGCCTTCGGGCTGTCTGGAGCTCAATCAGCCTGCTGGCATGAGAAAGTTGCCGCTTGGCACGAGCCCTGAGCAAACACGATGCGGATGAACACGCATATAAAACAAGCAGCACATGGCAACAGACATCCCAACCATTTTAGGAGCTTTTTTTTTTTTTTTTCACACAATATTTTTCTTTTTTTTGCACGCCATCTGGATTGTGAGGTAGAATGAAGAAAGGAAGAATTATGAGTCAGTAAATGATGTTAAGAAGTCTAATATAATGAGTGCATGTTTACATTACAATCGACCTTATACCATTTTATTAGTTGTGTCAGTGTTTAACATGAATGCGCTTGTGGCTGATATTTTTGAACTCGGTAGCATTTAGCGTCTTCGATTTCTGCGTAAATTGATTCCAAAGGTGTCCTTGGCAATTCCCAAATTTCCCTATCCTTACCACTAGAAATGGTCAGTGCTGTCATGCACTTGTAGGAATAAGCTGCAGGGATTCGATCCCCGCGTTATCATTCATGCCACAGTGGAACTTGTCAGATATGGGTCTTGTTTAGGACTACATATAAAAAAAAGTGTCTGATTTAAAAAGGTCAAATTTGGGTCACTACAACCTAAAATAAACGTAGCCTGATATCGGTGTGTAAATGTGTTTCCAGGTGTTATTATAATATTTTTGACTGTTTCTGGGGTTAAGTGGGGGTGTTTCTGATACCGGGTGCTATCTTTGGTGTGTGTGTGAGTGAGATAAAGATCTATATTTGAATATGTGTGTGGGTGAGATTGGCAGACCAGTTGTGTGGTTGTCTAGAGAACGAAACGCCTCCCTCCGTAGAGCAGGAAACAATATAATGATAATAAAAAACCCAAAACACTGTTTCACTAAACAGTGAATTAATATGAATACAGAATCTTAATATTACGGCATTACAAGGAATTTGTTTTGTGCACAAAGCCCGGGGCGCTCCGGAGCTTTCATTCAGGCTGCAACACTTCAGTCTGGATCTGTCACTCTTTCACTGAGAGGCTTCCTGTGCTCTAATTAAAGCGGCAGAACATCGCCTAGGTTACTGTGCGAGAGTCTACTGTGTATGAACGTTTGGATTCTCCAGAGTTCACAACGGCACTCATAACGCAACCCGATTGCTAGTCTTCTTTCATCCTTCCTGCTCTCGTAGCTTCATACAGCAAGTGAAAGAAATAAATTCATATATATATATATATTACGTGAAACCGAACTTGTGCATGCAGAGAATCAGGAATAATAATAATTGCATGCGCAATGTAACACACACGGTGAAATTGTCCTTGAAGGGTCCTCAAAGATTTCACACACAAGGAGCTTTTTTTCTTGTGGGGAAAGAAAAAAAAATTTTTTATGATTGTGGTATGAATTATTATTAAGCACCCGGGTAAAGAGTTTGTAGAAATGGTTAAAAGGTTAAAGCTAGAAATAATCTGCTGATCTTTGATGTAATCAGTGATATTATTATTATTTCAGCTTGAAGTCCACGAAGAATTCGTGGAAGAAATTACATTTAGTCTTAAAACGACTCACTTATACCACTTCAACGTTGTTATTTCAGCAAAAGTGAAAATATGAACTAATCCCAGTAAAAATATTCAGTTTTATATCTTTACTAATTAATATCTATTGGTGCAGGTGTTTGTTTACATTGAGACGGTAGCGCCTTAATGGCTTATTTTAAAGTAGATTATTAAATCCGGCACATAACTGTTCATAACATCGCTTTTAATCAACATTTTGATTTCACTCATGGTGCAGGTAAAACTTCAGGCAGATGCAAAAGTTGCATTAAATTCTGTCCAGACAGTTTTGCATGATGCTGTGACAAAATCTTCCTGGACAGACACACAGACAAACAGAAGGACGGAATGTTTTCTGAGACTGGTTTTCGGGTCCTTCAATGTATGAAACGTAAACGTAAAAATGTAATTACGTATTAAATGTAATCTGACCAATGTACAGATATGAGCTTTATTTTATTTATATAGATAATCCAACTAGTTAACTGTCATGCAAATATACTAATATACTGCCATATTTATTCAAGGCTGCTTTCCAACAAAGAAAAAAAAAAAAGCATCCTACTGTAAGGCAAAATAAAACAAAGCCTGTCGTTTTACTGAGGAAGCTCCAGGTGTAAACTGGCCTGCGCGGACACTGGAGAACACATCACCATATGACATACACGTTGATGTGATGAGATTGATGAGATGAAAAATGTAATTGTACAATATATAGGTTTCAACTTTGGCCCTCACGTTACGAGCCATAGCGTTCAAGCAGCTCCAAACCAAACAGGAAGAGACAGAGACTCCAAGGATGAGGATTATTAATACTGTTACCGTCGCTCCGAACAGTCATCCATCGTCTCCGAGCTGCACAAGGTCACTCACACAGAGGCCTCACCTGTGCTTCGGGTTTTACTGAATGCTAATGAGCAATATGCCGTAAGCAAACTCTCGCTGAGAACCTGCACATCATTTAAAACACATCAAATCCCATTACGCTGATTCACAGGTAATATTCGGGAAATTAAACGACTGCACGTTGCCAATCGACTTTGAAATCTGAAGGGTGAAATTTCATTTCTCAGTCTGTTTGTTTCATCTCTGAGTGTTTGTGTCTCTTTATAACTTCGCTGGCTGAAGCCGCAGCATGATGCCCACACGCCTGGCGCGGGAGCTGATAAAACAGATGGGCCTTTCATGTTGAAAGCAGGACGGTAAAAAGCGGCAGAACTGCGTCACGAGACACTCCGCTTTCGCTTCACTCGCACGCCGGGTCAAAACGCCACGCCGCTTCACCCTTTCAATCTCCGGCTCCCGACGCTTTCTCCGTTTTATCCCCACGATCTCTCGCTCTCGCTCGCATGCCTACTATTTTTATCTTTCTCATCTCTCAAACACTTCATGTCTTCTCTTCTCTCGTGCCTTTGTCCCTGCCAGAAGCTGTTTTTCCATTCAGTAGCTGAAGGTCCCTTTCTCATTCAGGACTTAAACAGACACTTTTTTAGCAATACCTCAGCCTCATCCCACATCATAAAATTTACCATTCAGCTTACGAGTATGAGGGTCGATCCAGCTCTAGCTCTAGTTTTGTTGATGAATAATAAACTACTCTCAGCTGAATAACTTAGCCTGCTAACCAGCTAATGACTAGCAAGCCGTGGTGACCACCACGCTAGTTATGCAAGATGTAGGTTTATGACAAATATTTAGCAATAAGTCATTTCTAAGTAGTATAGCTGGCTAAGTTAACCATATAATATCAGCATAAACTGTAAAGTTATCTCTGGCATTTTAATTTCAACAACACACAGCGAGAATACTGTTCATAGCTTAGCTAACTAGCCCTGTACAGCCTTGCATTACCTCCTTATTTTTATTTTTATTTCAAACTACAATTCACCTGTTATCTGACAAAAAATCTTTCATTCTTCACACTCCATAAGAGCAGCATGATGGTTTAAATTTGATAGCACTGTGAACAAAACTGCCCAGAGATCTTGTGCAGCTGCCTCACATTATCATGTCACTGTTGTTGCTATAGCCATCTTGCCAGTTGTACTCACATCTCTACAGTCGTCAACCTGTCGTTGTGCTGAGGTCTCAACATTCTGCTCTATATAAACTATAAATCGCCCAGACAGCCAGTTTAACCCATAAAACAAGTTATCATTACTTTTAAAATGCGTGAATTTTACCACTTATTCCAATATAGGAATGACGCTATAAAACTGTCAAACTCACTAAATGCTCACTAATTATTATTATTATTATTATTATTATTATTATGGCCAAATCCCAGTATTGGTGCTGATTTAATTATTTTTTAAGTCATACATATAATACAGAAAATGTGAATGCCAAAGAAGCTACTTCTGAAGTTTATGCAACACGCAGTGAATGATCTCGCTTCCCTAAAAAATGTAAGTTGCTAACTTCAGCCCTTTTGGATAGATGATTTTGTATTTGCCCCAAAAATGCTAATTATTCTTTTTTTTTTTTTTTTAGTATTGAGTATTGATTCTGAAATTGGTATAAGCTTCTAGAAGCATATGACCTGTAAAAAATGTGGCTTAAATAGTTTTTTGGTAAAAGTTTAAAAAGCAAAAAATCTGTAGTGTCCGTAACCATGTTAAATTCATGTTGCAATATCTTAACAATTTAGCATTTTAGACTTATACACTTTTTCAGGTCTTTTCATGTGAAATCTAAATCGGCCAAGTTTCATCTGAATGATAGTTAAGAGCATTGAAAGATTTTAGTTAAAAAAAAAAAGTTATGGACACTACATGAAATGCATGAAATTATATTTAGCAAATGCTTTTCTTTTTATCTGATAAAAATATAAATGTGTATGCATATTTACAAAATAAAACAAAGCATGGATCGGGAGATAAGAAGCATTAAGTATTATGAAAAGTGGCGTTTTATGATCCTATCTGAAAATACACTTTTTCACCTAGGTGAGAAACTTTTTAGCACCAATACCACGTTTTGGCCGATTATTATTATTATTATTATAAAAACACACACACACACACACACACACACACACACACACACACACAAAAAAAACAACCATAAAAAATATCATTTAATGAATCTGTGCAATTTTTTTTGCCTATGCCTAATTTTTTGCTCAGTCATGTTTGGATAGTTGGTTAAAATGAAATAAACTTCAGTTTATCATATTGCCTAGGTTGTGCTGAAAAACAAATCATGTCATTCTTAATCAATATCAATATTCTTAAAATTGTAGTAAAATAGTAATGCAAAAGATGGGCAAGATGCTCTGGGTTTTAAGGGCATCTTCGCCATGTCATGTTAAGGAATTAAACTGCAATTAAACACGTGTGAATATGTCAGAGTTACTCTCTTGTCCTCTATCAAAATTGTATGACTCTAATATAAAGTGAATATAACTGTAGTCTGTGCTCTCCTTTTGACGAGTGATGGACAGAGTGTGTTTAGATATAGATTTACTGTAAATATCTGACTCCTGACATTTAACCTACTTCAAACTTCAAAGAATGACCTTGTGGCTTTCACACCTATACGAGGTGCTTCGTAGCCAATGCCTGGTTTAATTTTATTACATACTGTATATTATAGCCATACTTGAGAAAAAAGTTCTCCCCTGTAATATGTTCTGTAACATGTTCAAAGAAGACTTGTTTTAAAAGCATTTGGCAGATTAAACCTGCACTTAAACCAGATAAACTTCTTGCGCATGCATCTGCATAACCGCTCGCTGCTGTACTTTCCCTAAGTCACTGTGTTAAAAGTTAATGCTGTTTTCAGCACACTGCTACACTCTGGGTGTTGCAGCCCTTGTGTTGTGCACCTCTAGCTTTCCCCTGAGTAAGAGATGAGAGTGAAAGCAAAGTCCTGGCACTGAATCCTTTAGACTGCACCGTCGAGCACTTCCTGCTAAATAAAGTCTTTAAAAAAAGTAGTAAAAGCTGATACATTCAGGTTTTGCACAACAGATATTTAGTAATGATCACTTTCTGTGAAAACTATGACCCTCTTGGTGAACCTATTCATGAGAGATGAGTTCAAGTTTAATCAGTTATATTTCATTTAAAAACTCCCCGAGATGGCAATAGGAAGAAATCTTGAGATGAACCAGACCCAACAGGGAACCATTCCTCATTTTGGTGATTTCAAGATGATATAGCTTGACTTAGCCTAATATAGATATAGGTGGCTTTGTGGTCATGCTCTGAGGCTGAATGTTCAGTATAATGGGAGAGGTGTTTAAGAAGTTGTTTTTAGAGCCTCAGGTACAAAACGGTTTGGAAAGTTGAAAAGGTGATCAAAAAAAAAGTGTCTCAACTAGGTGAAAAAGTGATCTTTCACAATTTTATATTTTTATCAGAGAAAAAGAAACACATTTGCCAAAGACAAATTCGTGCCCTTGTCTGTAGTGTCTATAACTTTTTAAAATTCAGATCTTTCAATGATCTTAACTGTCATTCAGATGAAACTTGGCCAATTCAGATTTCACATGAAAAGACATAAACCCGGAAAAAGTGTATTATTCTAGAAAATTGTTAAGATATTGCAACTAATTTTATTCTGACATGACATGGTTACAGACACTACAGATCCTTTAGGGGGAAAAAATCTGGAATTTTGCATGATATGCTTCTAGAAGCTTACACTAATTTTCCATATCGTTGTATTTTGCATCTCGTACTATAATAACAGCAATAGCAGCAATAACATTGTGGCATCAAAAGTGCCGTCACTTGCAATGTCACCTGCACATCTCTGTAGAGCTCCTCTGTGAAGTCAGAGCCGATATACTATAAAACTAATCCAGTCACCATTTGTTCTGTTACAATGCTGTGCATGTGAATGCTAAAACTTATCCCTGATAAAAGTTGGGTTTTATCAGCATCCCACTGACAATAGGAAAAGAGATTTGTGGTTATCAGCCGTCCAGTAAGGAGACACGCTCATCTGATCCTGGGCGAAGACAGGCGTAGTGAACATTTTATCTCAGGGAGCATTATCACAAAATAGGTTTCGTCCTACACGCTAAACGGGCGTGAATACACTGGAGTGAGCACACACACCGCGAGCTCAGTCACTTGTCAGACAGCACAGATGGCAGAGTGACAGGTGGATGGTAAGGTAGGAAGAAACACTGATGTGTTTAATAACAGAATGTGACCCACGCTGATACACTGCTCACACAATGTTTCAGTTTTACTAAATGACTAATTTAACATTAAATCTTACCTGATGAACAGATTATCCAAAAATGTACTCAAGTAAGAGTAGCTGTACTTTAAAACACTATTACTCTTACAAGTAAGAGTAAAAAGTATTGTGTGAAAAGACTACTCAAGTAGTCTCCCTTTTTTCGCAATAGAAAGCTTTTGAAATTAATCCCTACTGTAGGTAACATATGTGTGTTTGAACAGTGGAACTATTTCCTGTGTGAGATACACTGTATATTCAGTCACCTTGTAAATGACTCAGCAGAAAATAACATTAGAACACGTGTACAAGAGCCTCAGTTCACCATAAACTGTGTCCAGCAGAACAAATGTAAGAAAATTATATATATATATATATATATATATATATATAGCCTCTAGTTTATTTGCTAATTATATATGTTAATATTGCAACATTAAATAAAACAGCTAAACTAAAACAGCTTAAACCGCGACATGTTTGCTTCACTGTCTATCACTGCTGAAGACAAAACCCCTCCCCCTTCTGTGTGGTCATGTGACTCCATGCGGTTATTGTTACTGCGGCTGATTGGTCAAAGGGAGTCATGTGATTATTGTTGCTACATCTGATTGGTGAAACACAGTCACATGGTGGATCCACCGGCTGCATTTCTCTGGTAAACACACAGAAAATCGAAAGTGTCGAATAAATGGTTAAAAAAGTCGAGTGTAGCCGAGTGTAGCGGAGTAAGAGTAGCGTTTCTTCTTCACAAATCTACTCAGGTAAAGGTATACTGAGGTAAAACTATAATTTTTTTCAAAAAGTTACTAAAGTAAATTTAACGTAGTACTGTAAATGTAACTAATTACTACCCGCCTCTGCTGAAGAGAGAGATGTAAATATCACCACATTGTAAATCTCCCCCAGAAGAACAGCTGGATCTTGATACAAATCAGTAACCTCCAATGACTAACAATCATAATTAACATACCCTGATACCCAGTCTCATGTCACACGGTCTGATGTGTTCAGTGAAGTCCATGGGGGTGAATTTATTTGGATTGGTGGTATTATCTAAGGGCGGATAAAATGGTGAATGATTTTGATTGTGGATCATGTGACCACAAGAGCCCTATGAACTAGATCGCCTATATTTGCAAAGTGACCCTTAAATTTGGAAGCAAAAGAGTCCAGTGGTGCAAAAATGGTGGTTATTCATGATATTGCAACATGAATTTGACACGGTTATGGACACGACAGATTTTTTGGGGGGGGAAAAATCCTGAATTTTGCACAGGATGCTTTAATTTAAGCAACTATTTTCACGGGTCATATGCTTCTAGAAGCTTAATTGTAATATCAATACAGTAGAACCTCGGATTGCGAGTAACGTGGTTTACGAGTGTTCCGCAAACCGAGCAAAGATTTTTAATAATTTTTTATTCGGAAACCGAGCAAGTGTTAGTTTACGAGCGCCGAGTATCATGCTTCACACATGCGACTCTTATTTTGACACCGAGCGTCACTCTCTCACCTCCCCCCCCTCCCCCCACGGCTTCGCAAACACACAGTAACACTGCTCGTGCGCGCGCAATTTGACACTGAAACACACGCACAGACGCTCTCTCCCCTTTTCACCCCTCCCGGCTTCACAAACACACAGAAACTCTGCTCTGTCGCGATTCTTTTCAAAGGTAAGGTGCTGGTTAATTTGTTTTTTGTTTTTTTTTTACTTTACAGCAGTTATTCCCTTAGTATGCGCTCACGCCTGGTCAGAGAGATTTTTTTCCCCTGTTAAAACGGTGTTTCGTGTTTGTGTGTGTCCGTTTGTTGTGAAACTTAAGTAAATACTTTAGTATGCGCTCGTGCCCGTCTCGCTTTTTTCCGTTAAAACGGTGTTTCCACTGTGTTTATGCGCTTGTTGTGAAACTTAAAAAGTGAGTCTGTTAATATACGCTCATGTCAGTCTCAGAAAAATTTATTTTTTTCCTGTTAAAACTGTGTTTCCGTTGTGTGTGTGTTTGTTGTGAATCTTAAAAAGCGAGGTGGGGAGAAGGAGGAGGAGTGTTACTATGTAAAACGAGGCGAGGGAAGGGGCTAATTCCACACACACACACACACACACACACACACACACACACACACACAAGGCACCTGCGCGCACCAACGGAAACACTTATCTGTCAGGATTTATTTGTACTTTTTTTAAAGGTAAAGTGCAGATTAATTTGTTTTATTTTCATTTTATAGATTGTATTAATTATTTTTATGTATTTATTTTTGGGGGCTGTGGAACGAATAATTTGAGTTTTCATTATTTCTGATGGGAAATAATGATTTGGTTTAAGAGTGTTTTGGAATATGAGCCCACTTCCGGAACAAATTATGCTCGTAATCCAAGGTTCCACTGTACTCATAAAGAAATCTGAGGAATTTGTATTTTAAATTATTTTAGTTCGAGGCAAGACAGTAAAACCCTGAAAAAAGGCTGAAGTTAGCAATTTGAAAAAAATTTTTAGGGAAGCAAGATTGGACACTTTCATGTTGCGTAAACTTCAGAAGTAGCTTCTCTGGCACACATTTTGTGTATTCCATGTATAACATAAAAATAATAAAATCAGCTCCAATACTGGCCGAGTGTAAAGATTGAATATCTGGGACGGAGACAGAGAGAAAATGGAAAGTGTGCTGGGTGATGGACTGTTAACAACAGCTGAGCTGGTCTCTGTCAAACGCTCCGGTGCCGCTCTCATACACTCCGCTTGAGATCGAGGAATGCCAAATGAAAGGGAAAGAAACAAATGCAGTGACACAAATAAAATCTTAATGTGTGAAAGAACAAGACAAGTCTCCCTCGATAGGGAGAACTGACATTGAGCCAGTGTTTTCATCCTGACCAGACTTGCTCTTGTCCAAACGAATTACATTCCCTCCGGTTTCTCCTCCTTAGGTCAGTGATTCATCTCCTCTCCAGTCGCCCAGAACCTACCAGTCTCCTAAAACACCAAATACATCACATCCAATGTCCATCACCTTGAACTGATAGTGTTCCCATGTCATGTTCTTCATTGAGGGCTACAGAGTTTTTAAAATATGGCTGCACCATAAAATAAAAGTGTACCCCATATGGTCCTTTAACCTCATTAGGGTCATGACGGATATGAAATTCCCGCAGGAACATCAAGAACAAGGCAGGAATACAAACAGTCCACTTGCAGTTGCATATACATTCCAGTCCACCGTCATGTTTTTAGACAGTGCTGAGAACTTGTAAAGCTCCACACAGAGAGAAAGCCAAGCTCAGGATCGTGTCCTGCTGTGCAGCCGTGCCTACAGTATATGTGGACCCGTTTCTCAAAAGAAAAGGCTTTATTGTACCATTCTACATGGAAACTATGTCTTCTACAAGATTTCGTCTGTATACATCCCTATACACATATACACTCTTTGAAAAGTGCCAGAACTAGTTCAGTAGAACAATGCCATGGACAAAATAACACACATCAATGGAATCATTTTTAATGGAATGGGGTAACCAAAGCACCACTTGGGAACCTTTTACTTTTCTGACTAATATGAATATTCGACAATGACAGAAATCCATCTAGGACTGCACTTGTGAGATAATAATGATTAGAATATGAATAATAATGATTAGCCTTTATTGTCATTGTATTGTACGGATGGCAACGAAATTTGAAGAGCTGCTTCAGCAGGCATAATACACACTCGCAAAATTAGAGAAATTAAACATACAGCATAAAATCAAGGAAATAAAATAAATGCAACAAGTTATTTAAATGGTGTTTTATTCTGACCACATTTCTTCCACAAAGTTGACGGTTCAGGGTTTCTTAACCCAGTTCCAGTCATTTCACATTTCATTAGTTGTTTTTTTTTTTTTTTTTGCTTTATTCAGCCCAAGAATTTGGACCCTTCTGAAATGGTGACTTTATTTTCATTTATGCAGTTTATATCTGTTATATCATTTCTGTTTGTACAGTAGCATTATCTGGCAAAAAGTTTTTTAGACCAAAGTGGTTATTCTTCGCTAAAAACCAGGAAATGTGTCTTCTTGACAAAGAACCCTTGAGTAAACCTTTTTAAACAACCCGAATGGATAGAATTGTTCTCAATGTTTAACACGAGCCCAACCAGGCAGTAGCATTACAATGCACATCCCTTAGCCACATGCATGCAGAGACAGATACAATAACAACAGCTGTATGTGTCTGGGGACTGAATTGGAATAGATTTGCCCTAGGTGGGTCTCAAAATTGGAATTTAAGTCGGGAGAGAGAAAATTGCCTGCAGCCCCTTAAGAGAATTGTGATCAGATTTCGTCTGCTGAGCACTGCCGGCGTCATGAGCTCGTGAACCCAACGTAGGGAGTGTCTCAGAGGGAGGTGTGACCTAGGGTCACTTCGTGATGTCCATGTAATTGTAAGTCATTAAAATACAACAGGAATTTTTTTTTACCTAAAGCAGAACAATTGGCCCAAGAAGCCTCTGACTAATGGTCTTTTAATGTGAGCTGCCTTATGCTATATGTGAATTCTCCTGGACGCTGGCTTTCTGTGATTAGCCAGCGCTCCCCACGGGCCTAATTGTCACTTCAATTTGCAGAGTGAGCGGCTTCCCCGGGTTCCTCCAGTGATTGCTCTGATGCTCTGGGAAATAAGAATGTAGATGTAATATCCACCTGAATGGTCGCCTCAAAGTTCATGAGCAACAACAACAAAAAAAAAAGCAAACGCCATAACTGGATGTAAATTAATAACTTCTTCTTCGTGTCCTTAGAAATATCCATATGAATGTTTTTACACTTTTTTTTAATGAACTTTTGCGCTTTATCCTCCCTCCATGCCCGCTGGCAACCATTATAGCGACCCATCTAAATTAGATTCCATCATCGAAATTTAACCCGATCATGCCTTGGGATAAATATAACAATATTCCTTATCTGTAGTTTCTGGTTGCATCCGTTATCTCGATTCATCAGAATGAAACCTGGCCGAGTTCTGCCCATGGTTGGACAAGCAGAAATGATTGGCCCAGATGAGTTAGATAATGAATGATGATGGTGGCATTGTAGGATACAAATCCCTCTCCATGCCGAGTAGATATTTAGCCAGAGGCAATCTTTTCATGGATTGGGGACATGGACAGCCATGGATTGTGGCTGATTGCTTGTCAACAACCTTTTCAGAGAGCCCATGGCTATCTAAATTGATTTGTGTAAAGGCGCTGTACATTGGGAGGAATCTATTACTAGGTCTGTAAACCTGCTGAGTCGTCCAGGGACCTGCTGATGTCCACACTCTTTGTTGTTAGTTGACATGTTTCATTTTATGGCACAAAAACTGTAATTGCAAGCTGAAAAGTCTAAGTGTGTTGGATTACATGGGACACTCCATATGCAACATTATTCTTGGGGTAGCCTTAAGTCATAGGATCATTTCTGCCAGGTTGTATTGTATGTATAAAAGATCTCTCCTTTGCTCAATAATGTAAGCTTCTCTTATTGGTTAATTGCACCAAACTCTAACATGAATAATGTGTTAATACAGTTTTGAGTAGGTCTTCATTTTTCCCCAAATGTCTCCAGGTGGCCAACCTGCTGCGACTCTTCCAGATCCCTCAGATCAGCTATGCCTCCACCAGTGCGAAGCTGAGCGACAAATCCCGCTATGACTACTTTGCTCGAACGGTCCCACCAGACTTCTACCAGGCAAAAGCCATAGCTGAGATCCTGCGCTACTTTAACTGGACCTACGTGTCAACAGTGGCCTCAGAGGGCGACTATGGGGAGACAGGTATTGATGCTTTCCAGCAGGAAGCACGTGTGCGCCAGATCTGCATCGCTACTTCGGTGAAAGTCAGCCGGTCCATGAACCGGGGCAACTACGAGACCGTGATTCGCTCATTGCAGCAGAAGGCCAATGCCAAAGTGGTGATCCTGTTCACGCGCAGCGAGGACGCCAGAGAGCTTCTGGTTGCAGCAGCACGCATGAACGTTACCTTTATCTGGGTGGCAAGTGATGGCTGGGGAGCGCAAGAGAGTGTGGTGCAAGGCAGCGAGAAAGCGGCGAACGGCGCCTTCACCATCGAGCTCTCCTCCTACTCCATCCGCGAGTTTGAGGACTACTTTACCAAACTCACGCCAGAGCTCAACACACGCAACCCCTGGTTCAGAGAATTCTGGGAGCACAAGTTTGGGTGTCGGCTGCATGAACCAGGCTGCGCCAGACACAGCCTGAGGGATGGCTCGTTCAAGCAGGAGTCAAAGATCATGTTCGTCGTGAACGCCGTCTACGCAATGGCGCATGCTCTGCATAACATGCGGCAGGCTGTCTGCCCCAACACCACACGAGTGTGCGATGCCATGAAGCCTGGCAATGGCAAAAGGTTCTACCGTGAGTTCATCCTCAAGACCAAGTTTGATGGTGAGTTGCATGATTGACAACGACAATGCTTACAGCAGCTCCAGAAAAGAATCCTTGAAAATTAAAAGCGATTGCTGAAAGCTAGGGGGGGACGGGGGCAATTAGCATGATTGACTTTGCATAATGCTAATTGCCACCTACTGTCTTTCATTTATTATCGACAGTGTTTACCCGTGAAGTCTTCCCTTTATAAACAGAGAACCGCTACCTCAATGAATGTTCAGGCATCACTCAGATGAATGGTCTGTGTTGAATGGTGTTTTTATTGCTGATGAAAAGGATGTTACTGAACTATATAATTAAAAGCGGCAATGATTAGGTTACCGCAGCTCTAGTCAGTCGAGCTGCACAGAGAGAAACGAGGATTAAAAAAGAGACAGGACATAGACAGGACTTCAAAATCTGTGTAGAGCTTAAAAGAAGAAAATGTTCATTCAGCCACAGTTAGTGTTTCAATATTTCATCGTTTTTAATCACTAAAAGCCACACTTAAGGAACACAAGGCAAAACATCAGAGGCAGTCTACACTGCATCAACACTAAAGCACATGGGAAGAGGTGGCAAGTAACAAAGTCCAACTACTACGCCTATGTACTTAAGTATTTTTTTCATGTATTTGTACTTTAGGTGGCAGGGTGACTTAGTGGTTAGCGCTGACGCCTTGCACCTTCAGGGTGCGGGTTTCATTCCCACCTTGGGTCTGTGTGCATGGAGTTTGCATGTTCTCCCTGTGCTTGGTGGGTTTTCCTTCTGGTACTCCGGTTTCCTCCCACAGTCCAAAGACATGCAGATTAGGCTCATTGGCGTTCCCAAATTGCCTGTAGTTGTGTGAATGTGTATTTGAATGTTGACCGGAGGTCCTAAAACAGTCAGAAAATGGGAATATATACGGTGGTCACCACTGGCCTCCCTATGCTGGACTACATATGTTACTAGATGAATGGATGGAGGATCTGTACTTTACTTGGGTATTTCCATTTTCCCTCAGTATTACATTGCAAATGTAAATTACATTAAATAAGCAAGACATCAGAGGCTGTCTAGTCAATGTCAGCCGTGAAGCCTCTGGGTAAAGGTGGCAAGTAATAACGTACTTAAGTATTTTTATTGTGTCGCTGTACTTTACTTGAGTATTTTCTCTATGTGAAACTTTTTACTTCTACTCACTACATTATAATCAAAGACTCTGTACTTTTCACCTCATGATCACACAAAAGTGCATTGATTTTATAATCTAAACATAAGCATTCAGGTAATTATGCAACACAGGTTTGTTAGCACATCAGAGTGTAATCTAGGCAACGGATCCCGCCCACACCATCTCAAACGGGCACATTTGTTAAGGTAAGATTAGAAGCAGGCTAAGGGTTGTGAACTTTTGCGTGTTTTTTTTTTTTTTGTGGTTCACACCAATAATGTTGTTTTTTAATAACAAGCCTATAATTCGAATGTTTTGCACGTCCTTTAACCGTATTGTATTCTGTATGCTTGCAGTATGCCCATGTTTAATTGCATAGACTTCTTGCATTATCCAGCGTAGCAGCTAAGCAGCTAATGATAGTCTAGCTAGCTAACCTATCTAAGAATGAAAAAATGAAAGAGACTAACAATTCTATTCACCATTTCTTTAATTAATGTAAAATCTTGTCATTATTATATTATTACTTCATTTCAGCGTATTGAATGTATTACTTCTGCCACCGCTGCTCAAAGCCTTAGCATTTTTCAAATCTTTGCTAAAGACCATTTTCTGGTTAGTAAATGTACGAATGAAGGATGTGGTCTCTAAGTCAAACTGCTTTATTTTTAATATTATCTTTTCACAAAACTTCATCCATATTTATTTTGTTTCCTCTCTACCATTTCTAACTAGCTCCGTTTAGACCTGCTGACACAGAGAACGTGGTGCGCTTCACCTCTTTGGGCGACAGCTTAGGCCGCTACAACATTTTCCATTATCGGCAAGAAAACGGAAGGTATGCCTACAGGAAGGTGGGGTACTGGGCCCAAAGTCTGGTACTTAACACCAGCATTTTACACTGGGCTGGAGAAACAGTCCCGACTTCCCAGTGCAGTGACCCCTGCCACCCGAACGAGGCCAAGAGCATGCAACCCGGGGATGTTTGCTGCTGGATCTGCATCCCTTGCCAAGCCCATCAGTATCTTCTAGATGAGTTCACCTGTGAGGACTGCGGCTTCGGGGAGTGGCCTTTGGCCAACCTGACTGGCTGCTACCCGCTTCCTGAAGAATATATCCACTGGTCAGATGCCTGGGCTGTAGGACCCGTGACCATCGCCTGTCTGGGGATGATGTGTACTCTGGCCGTGGCTGGAGTTTTTCTACGAAACAATGACACTCCGGTGGTGAAGGCTAGCGGCCGTGAGCTGTCCTACATCCTCCTGTTGGGTGTTCTCTTGTGCTACGCCATGACCTTCATCTACATTGCCAAGCCATCTGCAGTTGTCTGTGCCCTGCGACGTCTCGGCCTCGGCACCTCGTTCGCCGTTTGCTACTCTGCCCTGCTCACCAAGACCAATCGGATTGCGCGGATCTTTGGTGGAGTACGAGACGGCGCCCAGAGGCCTCGATTCATCAGCCCCGCCTCACAAGTGGCCATCTGTGGTGCGCTGATCTCTGCCCAGCTCTTGGTGGCATTGGTGTGGCTCCTGGTGGAGGCACCGGGTGTCAGGAAGGAAGTGAGTCCCGAGAGGCGTGACGTGGTGACTCTGAAGTGCAACAGTCTAGATTCCAGCATGCTGGTTTCACTGACTTACAACTGCATCCTCATCGTCCTGTGCACGTTTTACGCCTTCAAGACCAGGAAGTGCCCTGAGAACTTCAACGAGGCCAAGTTCATCGGGTTCACCATGTACACCACATGCATCATCTGGCTGGCCTTTCAGCCTATCTTCTATGTCACCGCAAGTGACTACAGGGTAAGTGAGAATTATGTCTTATCAATAAATTTAATTTTTTTGCACTTTTTACTTTCTTTCAAACTGATGTTCTCACAGAGAGACAGAATATATTAGACAAGATATTTATCACTCCAGAACAATCATTTAATTTCAGAGAGCTTTAGCGCTCTTGGTAATATTCTCAGTTTTACAGGTTTAACAGCGGAACCAGCGACAGCTTGGAGTCTCGCTGAGTGAGTCTTTGAGAAAGTTTTTCTTAGAGCTGATGAAACGAAAATGGCTTTCGGTAATGGTCGGAAGCTTTTCAGCTTCATATTCATTCATCTTAGAGAATTTTATCCTAGTCAGAGTCACACTGAATGAGAGCTCGTAGTCCATCACTGAGCAACATGTACACACACATGCACGGTCACACATCCAATTACACCAAAGAGCAGAAAATTCATAAATCATAGCCAATCCACCAACTGGCATATTATTGTGAGGAAGCCAGAGAACTTGAGGAAAGCTCACACAGTCATAGGGAAAACATACAGACAGCAACCTGAATTCCTAATCAAACCCAGGACCCTGGAGCTGTAAGGCAATGGTAACACTGGACCCTGCAATAGTTCACAAATCATTTACTCCACTGTTAAATACATGGCCAGTAATTCATTCTTGTGTTTAAATTTTACCATAAAACCACAAACTGTGTGTTCATTAAAAAATCTTCTAAAGGACGGGTAAAACACTGATGCTTTTTACATTTTTTATGCACTAGCCATTAGACATATACTGTTTATTATACAAACTGCTCAGAAATGGCATTAAGTAACAGATTCATTTATTTATTTACTTTTTGTTACGCTAGCTAATCAACCAACCCAAATACGCATCTCATAGACGCGTGAGCATGTAACATCCGGGTGTATTACGACTCCCTCTAGGAGACAGTGGGCGGCCTGTCGCACTTTATTAGCGGACTTGTTTTGCTGTGTGGTGTGAGATGTCAGAAGTCAGTTAGCTCCACAGTAAACACAGCCATCAAGAACGGCCCAAGGCTGTGTGAGCCGCAGTGCCGGGCCTGCCGATGGAAACAGCTGTCATAAAGGATCACCGTGCCAGCAAGAAAGCCAACGCTTTCTCATCGGTGTAAAGATCACGAGAAGAATTGCAAAGTGTATGTACAGTAGATCCAATTAAGGTGATGACAATAAGAGGAAGGAATGATGTGTTAGATACTGAGAAAGACTGCAAGGTAGATGGAATGTCTTAATAAATTGTTAATGTACAAAAACGTGCAAACTAACAATCATGGTGAGCCAAAATTTCCCAAAAGCTTCATAGCAAAAATAATAACTGATGTCATGTTTTCTGAAAAATAACCGAAATTAAACAAAATTGCTAATTAAACAATGGATGAACAAACATCCGTCTTGTTCTTGCAATTCTATTTCATCACTCAACCATGTGCTCAGTATACACGACCAACCTCACCCCAAGGCGCTTCCTACTGTATATGTGACCCGTGTGACGACACACAGGTTAGTTTTGCACGCGTCAAAGTTTACATTTCTGCTCAAATCCATTCATAAATACATATCCTTCTGAACCTGTAACAGAATAGTTAGGTGTATACGGTTGGCGGCACGGTGGTGTGGTGGTTAGCACTGAGGCCTTGTTCCGGGTTCGGGGTCGATTCCCGGCTCTGGTCTCTGGTCTGTGTGTGTGGAGTTTGAACCTTTTCCCCGTACTATGTGGGTTTGTTTCCGCAGACATTTCCAAATTGACCATAGTATGTTAATTTTCCATTTCCTCTGTAGCCGAACTAGGGGGGGTGGAGCCCAGGGGTGACAGTTGTATTTATTCCCATTTGTCTGACCGTGGTAGGATCTCCGGTCAACAATCACATGTTTTTGACTTAGTACAAAAACATTATTCAGTTTATTAGATATCAGTATTCCACCGCAGAATTAAAAGTTACAGGAAAATTTTTGTAGGCCTGAAAAGTAAGCAGCACATTATATAAGTCACGACTTCTTTGGACAAAAACAAAAGGAAGCTGCCGGATTTTTGCGTGCCAAAAAGAAACAGGTGCGACAGTCAAAGTCCTCAGAAGAACTGCGTGTGGTTCTGCACAGTGCTCAGTAAAGCTAAGTAGCTAATTTCCTGCACAATTTGTAAAACTGCACAAATTGTATCCGAGATTAAAGGCTCCTCAAAGCGTCGTCACACCAAATAATGACTTTATTTCATTAATTAATGTTTACTGGGCTTCATAGTTGTTGTTGTTGTTGTTTGAAGGAGTCCTTCCTCTAAAGCATTTATTTGCCTGTGACTAAGACTAAGAGACAATACTGTACATAACTCAAATCACCCTAAATGCGACTCCATCCCTGATTTGACGTAACGGATGACAAATGTTACTTTGCCTTAAACCCATAATTTCAGAATAAAAGTCCCGCAAAAGAAACATTAAAAAAATATTGGCTCCAGCACAAGTATTGGTTGGTTCTAACTGTTATGACGGCAAGCAGCTGGTTGTCTTGGGGAAGTTACGTTGCTTGCCAATCCGCAGAAAGTTTTCAGAAATTTGTGTTTTAATCTCGTTAACTAGCATTCTGTCCAATTTACACTACACGCGACGAGAAGTTACAAGAAAAGCAGCTAAATCCAGTGGTACCTCGGCATACGAAAGCTCCGCCTCACGAATTTCCATCTTAAGAACTGAAATTTTGCAAGAAGACGAGCAAACGGACCAATGACGAACCGAACACCCGTCTATACATCCGGGAGCCCCCGTGCAAAACTTGTTTGCATTAATGGAAAGCCAAACGATGTGAGTTTACAAATATTGTTCATAGATTTTTTTGTGTTTTGTGCAAGATTTAGTGAAGACGCTGCACCATGGGTCCCAAGAACGTTATCAAGGACGGTAGCAAGAAGAAAAGGGAGCCATTTTCAGTTTTGTTTTTAAAGCAGCTGGTGTAAAGTGGAATAAAAAATTAAGGTTAAGTGAGGTTGAATGTTTATTTATTTCATATAATTTCCTTAATTTACAGCTTTTCTAAATGTTCCGATTGTTTTTCTATGTATAAATATGCTTATAGTGTTGGAAATTGGTAATACTGGTAATATTTTTGGGTGGCTAGAACAGATTATCTGCATCCACATTATTTCCTATGGGACACTATTCTGCAAAA
Source organism: Clarias macrocephalus (assembly GCA_011419295.1). NCBI lineage: Eukaryota > Metazoa > Chordata > Actinopteri > Siluriformes > Clariidae > Clarias > Clarias macrocephalus. The sequence goes on from JAAGKR010003142.1 coordinate 44,888, forward strand.
ACCTAATGTGAGGTTTTTGTCTAACATGAGCATCAACTTTAGTTTTTTTTCCAACATGGAGTGCTTCACGTTAGCATCCAGGCTTACACGGGGTATCGTGCAGCGCCTTCTTGTGCTAATAAGTCTAGCTAATCAGTAAAAGTTTTCAGGGTTCACTTGGCATTCCGACAGCAGCCTGCTCTCTGTTTGTTCCTAGACATGAATATTAGTAGAAAACATTGCTTTTGTACAGACTGTGACCTTTTACTTAATAGGTTTTAAACACCAACAACAACAAAAAATGCAAAGTTTAAAACTTTGATCACCAGGTTCTAGACTCAATCTGTGGTATCAAGACGACGCAGATGTTTACAACAGTCTAAAAATGTATTCGTGAAGCCTTTGGCCATGTTTAAAATGTAGAATCATAACTAATGAGGAGCTCCGTCTCAGTATGAAAACAGTTCAGAAAAGAATTAGTTTTAATGTATTCTGGCATAAAAGAGAGGCTCGGGGCGATGGGTTTCAGCGCGGCACCCTCGGCCTCGCAGACGGGAGCAAAGTGCGGCGATTGTCAGCGCAACAAAGAGATTCGTGTTTTCCTCACTCTCGCTTCTCCTTCCCACAGTGGCGTGGCTCCTGTCAAGGCTCACTTTGGTTTTTTGTCCAGCTTTTTCCGGCTTACCGCGGAGTAGAGCCAGGGGGCGGCGGGGGGGGGGTCGAGCCCAAACGAGCTCTCCTTGTCGCACGCTGGTGTCCGTGGAGGCTGCGGTAACAACAAGAAGTTTTCAGACAGAGATTTAAAAAAATAAAAAATAAATAAAAACACGTACACACAAATGAAATTCTGAGCCGGTGCTCTGGGACACGTTTTAAATCGATGAGAATTTAACTTGAAAGTCTTACTGCAGGACTGACAACCCCAGTGGCTTTTCCCAAACATTTGCTGGGATAATACACTTTATTTTAGTATATATTTCATAATACCATCTTTACATCTGTACAACTTTTCGCACGACATGGAAGAATACTTCGCTTGTGAGTTAAGCTTTTAAAAGTTGTGAGATTGCTCATCTGAAAGCAACTGATAGGAGAACGCTGTAGGATGACATGGGATTCAAAGTTTAGCTACAAATAGCATTTACAGCATTTCCTAGACACCCTCATCTAAAGCAATTTGCGTTTTATCTTGTTAGCATCTGAGCAGTTGAGGGCCTCGCTCAAGGGCCCAAAAGCAGCAGCAACTTGGTGTTGCTCGGGTTTGAACCTGCAACCTTCTGATAAGGAGGCCAATGTCTTAACCACTGAGCTACCCGAAAACGATGGCGCTAATGAAAGAAAAGCGTGAAACATAGCACTAAAGAACAGAAAATAAAAGCCCTTATTACCTTAAGATGACTTTGCAGCACATGAACCTGTTTTCTGAACATTGCTGTTTCCTGTAGTCACATTGCAGGTCCATCTTTAAAGGATCTTACTGTATAATTATCACTGTACGATCTGACACGGCGGAGATGTTAGACGATACTACGGAAGCACAGCAGCGGACGAAATGTAAATTTGACTTCTGAGCGATATGCTAAGCTTTTGGGGAACATTAGGGCTTCCTTCAAGGTTTTATCAGCGTACAAAGAGAGAGAGAGAGCGTGCTTGCTAAAAAGTTCATCCGGCGGCACAGTCGTTTGAGCTAAGAAGTTCTGATTTCAGGAGAGACTAGAGACCTGGTGGTGCGATGGAACGGGAAAAATTCCGCTCCTGGTGTCTAAAGGCGTGTTTACTCTTATCTCTGCGAGCAGTCGTTGAACAAACTTTCATTATCGAGCGAATAAGGTGTTTAAACTCACCATGTGGGAGTTAGAGATGTATTAAAAAGGGTGATTTAAAAAATGAGAGGCGTCATCTAAACATCTGCAGGCAAATATTTATTCTACAGAACAACGAGGCACTCATGAATAAAAATGAAGATTCAAATGAACAATTATTTGCATTTTCTAATGTTAATGAGCTTTTTAATGTTTTTTTTTTTATATATATAATGGAATCTAAAATAAAGAGTTTCAGGCAAAGGTGGATAAGAAGCGAGCGCTTGGTGAACTGAACAGGAAGCTGCTGCACGTGGGCTTCCTGTGCAGCTGATAATTATGTGAAATGCGCTGGTAAAAAAAAAAAAAAAGAATAAAAAGTGATCCAAATATCAAAGAGTGATGAGAGGCGTTTTATAGCAATGTGCTAGAAGACTGTCACCACCATCTTCAGTGTGTATGAATGTTTTACGAGCCGTGTCTCTCTCTGCCAGGTTCAGACCACCACCATGTGCATCTCGGTGAGTCTGAGCGGCTCGGTGGTCCTCGGCTGCCTCTTCGCACCCAAGATACACATCATACTGTTCCAGCCGCAGAAGAACGTGACGACGCTGAGGGCCAAGGACAACCGGTTCGCCGTGGCCGCTACGGCCCCCAGCTCCACCTACTCACACGGTAGTCAAACACCTGCTTCGTGCTTAACAGGGCTAAAGGAATACTCTGGCACGTTTTAGCAATATATTCGTCAAATATCTTGCCATCGATGAGGTTTAGAGATGCCGGCGTATTCCTTTACGGTTAGAAAAAAAACTCATAGAACTGCATGCTTAAGGATAACCCCGTACTGTAACAGCACAGATACCACATTCCCCCCTGTATAGTAGGTCAAATATCTTTCCGCGGATCATGTCCGAGTGGGATTCAGGCTTTTGGAAAAAAAAAAAAAACATGCCAAAGACCTTTACATGCTTGAGCGATCGACACGGTTACACCGAGATTGCATCATGTTTCTGTGCGCGAAAGGTTAAAAGTTGAAATGTGTCTCACTAGAACTGACCATGAAACATTCAACGTTTCGTCCACAGCCTCGGCCGCGACGGTAGTTCCCACCGTGTGCAACGGACGGGAGGTAGTCGACTCGACGACGTCGTCGTTGTGAAGGAGCGGACGAAGCTCGCGGCCGCACGCGACCACGTACGACTACACCATCTCCAGTGATGTCATGAATAAATCTTTTATCGATGCCTCTTCCACCAAGGGTGCTTCAGTCATCCATTTCAAGCACTGAAATTCTATTACACAGATACTTGACTATACGAGAGTTCAATAATTATAATACAAATCCTGTAAATGTGAATATGTGACTGGAAACGACATGCCAGTATGAACTAGTGGAGTAGTTTTCTTGCCAGATGATGTTATATTTGTAAGGTACAAAGCTTCAGTGGCAACTAACCTGTGAACGTTTGAAGCCGGGACTTGATTTAGTATGGGCATGAACTGTCAAAAAAAAAAATATATATATATATATAAAACAGAGTTCGGAAGTGTGTTTAACACGACTTTGTCGACATGCCCTCACCGTTCAGTAGCTGCATTAAAAAATGCATTAAAGTTACATTTAATAACACCTCAGCCTGGCCAGGAAATATCTCCATTTGCATTTAAATAAGCATTTTTAAAAAAGATTTAGTTGTATAATTACGGCACTGATTAATATACTTAAGCTGCAAAAACTCTAACTGATGCTATGTTCCTCATTTCTTAAACGGCCCGTGATACAGACCTACATCAAGCAAAGAAAACAACTACAGAGACTGAGCTGAAATGACCGGAGCTGGGTTAAAAACTGTCTAATATATTACTATTTAAGCCTGAGAGGACAGTGCAGAACCCTCAACTTCACAGAAGAAATGTGGTCAGAAAAAGAAAAAATGAATGAGCGCGATCAGACTTCACGCTTGGTATAGTTACATTGTAAAAAAAAAATGTCCAATAGAAATCAAAGCAATATATATATATATATATATTTTTTGGGGGGGGGGGGGATTTTTCCCCCCATTTTCTCCCTAATTTAGTCGTGTCCAATTCCTCCCCGTCACTAGGGGGCTCCCACATTAAGGCTAATACTACCACTCAGCCGGGAGGGCCGAAGGCTATCAAGATCAAAGCAATATTTAATGGTGAAAGTAATCCCCTTATCCAGAGAAACTTACATTTTTATCTCATTATGCAGTACATCTGAGCAGTTGAAGGTTAACAGACTTGCTCAAAAGGCCCAACAGCAGCAATTTGGTGGTGCTGGGGTTTTGAACCTGGAACCTTCCAATCAGTAGCCCAATGTTTTAACCACCGAGCTACCCCTAGCCCACAAGCAGCTGTGTAACTGTGGAAAAAAAAAAAACACTTGTTACTGAGCCTCATCAGGAAAAAAAAAGCCTTCAGATTGCTAGGAAGTGTAAACATCGATGATGTTTGGAGTGCTGGAAAAAGGTCATGTGACCTGATGAGTCCAGACTGAGTCTATTCCAGAGTGATGGGCGTGTCAGGGTGAGAAGGGAAGCGCGTGAAGCGATGCTCCCATCATGCATAGTGTCCACTGTACAAGCCTCTGGAGACAGTGTTATGATCTGGGGTCGCTTCAGTCGCTCACGTCTAGACTCAGCAACGTTACGTGGCTATAAAATGAAGTCAGCTGATTTACCTGAATGTACTGAATCACCAGATTATCACATCGTCTCATAGCACTCAGGTTGGAAAAGAGTGGTTCTGGGAGCATGAGGAATCATTTTCACACATGAACTGGACACCAGAATCCCGACCTTAACCTTTATTAAGAGTCTTTGCGACGTGCTGGAGAAAAATTTACAGGACGATTTGACTCTCGCGTCATCAGGACAAGATCTTGGCGAAAAATTGACGCAACCCTTGATGTAAATAAATGTTGTGACTTTGCATAGGGGTGTTGCTGTAATTGCATTACAAACATTTTGAAAGTCGAAATAAATAAATTCCATTTTCAGTCATGTACATATTTAATAGCAGGCCAGGCACAGGTACAATTTTTTTTTTCATTTCTAAAGATATTGATATTAAGATTCATGATATCAGATCACAGCAACCTCTGAGTAAATACACATTACACAACTTTCCGATGCAGCTGAAGCGGTGAGGAGACGTCAACAAGGACGTGTTAAAATGTGCATTTAAAATAAAGTTGTATGAAGCGTGTTAGAGAAATGAATGCTTTACTGTGCACTTTGGAGTTTGTGGAACGTTAACAGTAGATATTTGACTTTACCTAATTATAAAATCTGAACTTCACTGAACGAAGGTTATCAGGTATTAACAGTATTCTTCGTCAGCGATAGCACCAAGACGCGCGTTCCAGCGTACTGCTGTAGGTACAACCCTGAAAAGTTGTTCTTAGAATTGTATAATGTTCATAGATTTACGGAATTTAGCCAAATTATTGCAAAACTATATAGACCTATATACATATACATATACATATATATATATATATAAATAATTATTCTCAGTGTTTGCTGTTAGATTAGTTCAGTGTATTTCACCGATAGCACTGAGGTTCAGGTGTTGTACTGTATGTACAACGATGAAGTAAGTAAACAACTTTTCAGGGGGTGTATTTACTTTTTCACGCCACCGTCCGGGGTTTAAACATGCAGGTAGGTGTTAGATCTCTTCTCCAGAAAATGACTGCATTCGTGAACCTGACTTGAAGCCGAGCTCTGCGAGGACGAGCGCCAGAGTTTCCGCCATGTTTGACTTCAGTAGCTCTTAGACTTTGCGTTGTTCTTTTTACGTGCCGTTAATGAAACGTCCCATGTTTTCTTTCCATGCACTAGCTTAGTGGCGATGCAAGAACAAATCCCTAGAGTCAGTATTCCCTTTTGAACTTGACTAAATCTTTAGTGTATGAGATTTTAATAAAAGTATTTGAAAGTAGCTATAACGATACAAAAAAAAAAAAGTGTTTAAATGTGAACTTTGGTGAACCTGTTGTTGCGATTCTTGTAATATATGTAAATAAACTTTTTTTTTTTTTGTAATGACAAAGTTGTCTGTTTTGTTTCAGCTTTAAGGAATCGAGAGCACACCGCTGTTGTAATCCATCTTAGTGTTGGGTCACGTCCCAACTGGGGGGGATTTTTTATTTTTTTTATTTTTTTAGCATACATGCAATAATAGGAGCAATTTTATAAATCATTTAAAAGGAACATTGACATGAAAAGTGATATTAGCAAAAAATATCATAATCTCCCATTTGTGTAAATTTTTACACCATTACCTTTGACAACTTACCTAAAATTTGCTTACAGGGATTAGTCAGTTCTACTCTCCTGTACGTCTCTCAAGCTCTGTTCAAATCAATTCATCCTCTCTATTTAAACATGTGACATTATAGATAAATATCAAGCTCTTCACCAGACTATGTACTGGTGATGTTTGAAGCAGAAGTGTCACAATTCTTCACTAAGTACGAGTTGAGTCATGAAGGTTTATGGAGGTTTGTAGTTGAACAGTAGCACGTCATAAGAATTCAGCATCATTTTTGGACCCATAACGAAGAGAGTTGAATCGCTTACAAAGTCCAGAGGAACCGCTATGATCCACCTACAAATAACTTGCGCACTGCTCGCATTAGTTTTAGGATTAGGACTCGGCCGGACCGAACTGGTGAATCCTTGGGTCTTGAATCTTAAGGATTTCCTGTGATCTGTGAGCCCCGGATCATAATTTTGTGAAATGTGGGGAAACGTCCGTAACTAACGTGGAAACCTCAAGGGATCGTATCGAGTGCACTTTTCTATAGGAATTAAGCTGTCAAGACCAGAAAGTGCAAGTATTTCAGTTAGAAACAAGTCCTCATGTGAAACGCAGTCGTATTATATAAATGGAGTTGTTAAAAAAAATAAAAGCAAATATGAAAAACAAGACAACATACAGTAAATTCTGCATTATACCATATTAAACTAATTTCTTTTCAACTTTCACAAGCCTCTTAATTGATGCGTTCTTGAGCACAAACTAAACATTTTTGCTTAATTCTTGTAAAAAAAAAAAAAAAAGTAAATAAACAAGAGAACAGTTGATAAATAAAACCCATTCTGGTGCATTTATCAATTAAAATGATCGATTAAGTGGTCTCATGCCCAAATCTGTCCTATTTAAGACTTTCTTGCTAATCGTAGCAAAATTTTATTCTTGAATTAATGTTAAAAGATTTTTTTTTTTTAACATTAGCATCCATGCTAATGTCATGAAGGATATTCAAATTAACTGCTTAATAGATATACACACACACACACACGCACACACGCACACACACACGCACACACGCACACACGCACGCACGCACACACGCACGCACGCACGCACACACACACGCACACACACACGCACACACAGTTTATGGCTAGTTTGAGTAACACTGCAGTAGGTAAGTCACTCAATAATGTTAATTGCATTAATATAAGGAAAGAAGAACGTGAGAACATGCCTTTCTTCTTAGTAATAATCTTCAGAAGAACAGAACGACGCAGCTTCTCGAATAACACATGACGTTAACGAACATGAACGAAAACTTGTTTATTCTGGGACGTTAAATGGCTTCATAAATCAATGCAAATAATTATAATACAAAACAATCTGACGTTTTTAACGATCGACGCTTAACCGTAGGTGAAATAAACCCGGGATGGGTCACAGCGACACAAGCCAGACTTCATCACTCTCTCCTGAAGGTAAACAAGACAAACTGCTGCTTGTCACAAACTCTTCAGTCCTCGAGACTTACCTGAGCTGGACACCTTATAAAATAAACTATTTCTCCTCCTTGCAGAAAAAAAAAAAATGATGATCAGTTTCCTTAGAAGTCGTGGAGTGAGCAGTTACTACAGAAACCATAATGTATTGGAGAGGGAACATCAATACAAACCACCATAACCTATATATGTGCACAGATATATCAGATACACAAACACCATCTTCTGACCAATCACCATCCAGAATTCAACAGGCACATAATAACGAGTCAAACTTAAATGGAAATTTATTATAAGGTTTGATGAAGAATAAAGAAGAGAACAAAAAATTCATCCAGGACAAAACTCAAGTCTACAAAACTCAAGTCTACAAAACTCAAGTCCAGTCCTCAGTGTGTGTGTGTGTGTGTGTGTGTGTGTGTGTGTGTGTGTGAGAGATCATGTTATTGCTCAATCGTCGTCTCTTTGTTCTGTCTTTTGAGAGGAATGATGTAAAGTCCGTTCTTAGCCTCCTTAATCCTCCACCATCGGCCCAGCCTATAACACACACATGCACACGCACACACACACCAGCTGGTGAAAAACACCTTCACGGTTCTGATACCGCACGCCTCACTACGAGTTAAGACTATAAGACAAACTAAATGCCCCCCCCCCTACAATAACTGGGTGAGTTTTGTATCAAGCTCAAGATTTCTTGGGTTTCTGTGTGAATATTTTAAATTGTCTATTATATCACTCTGTGTAGTAGAGATAAATCGTACGACTGTCCTGTATTTAGCCTCGAAAGATCGCTCACAGAAATCCAGGGCTCTTATATTTAGAATATCCGAGTGGGAATTACGAGTTGGCGTTCTGTAAGAATTCATTTATTTTAAAACTCTTTCCAGTTCCCACTTCTTCACGAACAGAGCGACCTTTAAATAAATTCCACATATATTTTTTTCTTTCAAAATCATATATTCCTGCGGTTTAGCAGTCACTCGGTGCTCAGAGTTCATCTGCACGGAGCAACGGCGCCACCATGTGCTTGCCTCATGCAGGTACACTAAGTGCCCATGTGTTTTTTCATTGCTCTTGTGGACGGTTTGTACCTGTGCTCCTGTCCGACGCCGGCCACCAGGAACTTGCCTGAGTTGGAGAACTTCAAACTGTTCACGAAACCATTCTGAAAGAGAACGAAAGAAAGAAAAACGTGTCTTTATTTAACACGCAGGGTGTTTTACGGTTCTTTCTCGTATGGACGCGTCTCCTGGGGATAAAAGGTTCGGATGTGAAATGCTCCGTGTCGTTTCTCACCACTGGGACGGAGAAGAGCGGCTCCAGGCCTCGGAACCCCTGCCCGCACTTCCACAGCTGCACAGAGGCATTATGGGAACCTGAGGAAGAGCAGAGTGGAGTGTTAATGAGTGACCATCTCTCCCAGTCCTCCTTTGTCCGTCTGTCTTTTTGTCTCTGTCCATTTCATTTTATGTTCCATCATTCCTCTCACTGTCCTTCTCTCTCTCTCTGCCCATCAACTTTTCTATCATTCTACCTGGCTGTCTGTCCATGTCTTCCTCTGTCCCTCTCTCTCTCTCTATCCTCTTCACACTCCTGTCCTTCTACCTTGGTGTCTTGCTCTCTCCCTGTCCCTCTCCTGCTTATGGTAAACGAGAGCGCCACCAGCTGAAACGCAGAGCCGCGCTGTTTACGGTGGTATCAAGGTGACGGCGAGTTTGCGCAAGAGTGTGTGTGGGAGTGCGAGAGAAAAACAAAGGAAGATTAGAGATTAGAGTGTGTAGGTGTGTTATTGCTTGAGTACTCTGGAGTCTACGAGTGAACGTGTGTGTGTGTGTGTTCGATCGAAGTCGCATTAAAGCACTTGTGACATTCAGCCTGGTTTGAAATGTTAATAAATAGAAAACATCATGATGATAAAAAAAATAAATATCTGCAGCATCCACAAATCTTTCATACAAATGAAATACAGGTCACGAATAAATAGATAAACAAACAAACAAATACAGCTAACAGGAAGCAGCTCACCATTAAAAATAATGCACAGGGGCTTGAGTACCTGTGTGTGTGTGTGTGTGTGTGTGTGTATGTGTGTGTATGTGTGTGTATGTGTATGTGTATGTGTGTGTGTGTGTGTGTGTGTGTGTGCACCTGAGGCACCTGAAGCTATAGTGTCGGAGTTGTGCAATGCTGCAACCGATGATATCCAGCACGGCCCTTCCAGCCCGACGTTGCCATGGAGACCGTGAGCCTGCTTCACCGTGGTCAGTGGTTTCTTCCTGCTCACAGACCAGATAGACAAACAACTGGACACACACACACACACACACACACACACACACACACAATTACTGAATAACAATCAAAGCTTATAAAAGAATATCTGCATCTGATTTTATTTATTTTTTAATCAATAATATTTATGAACAACAAAACAAACATTAAACAATCCAAACTACACCTCTCTCTACTAGCAGGATTATTTAAAGATTAAACCAAAGAGTTGAGCTGGAATGTGATTCACACACCCGTCATCTCCTCCTGAAACCATGTGCTCCTCATTGATGAGCTGAACGCAGTCGATGGAGCTCCTTCAGAGAGACAGAGAGAGACACCGAGATGAGGAGCGTGTTACGAATGCAAAAAAAAAAAAAACACACATAAAACAAAAAACAACCAGTGTGTGTGTTGTGTATTCGTGCTCAGACTCACTCGTGCCCGTAGAAAACGAGCTGCGTCTCCTCGGCGATCTTCCACACCCGGACCGTTCGGTCGCGTCCCCCCGCCGTCACACACCGCTCCCGCCCGAGGCAGTCCAAAGCCGTGATGGCGTCCTGATGCCCGAACCTGACGAGGACAGGACGTTTAAAAAATATGTATTAAAAACTAAATAAATAAATAATATATAATAAAAAGGGTCACAGACATAATTCTTTACTATAACACACCTGGAGCAGGAACACATCGTGCATTGTGCGTGTGTTTAAGTGTGTGTGCGCACTTACAGAGTTTCTACATAGGCGTTCTCGTCCACGTTCCACACTTTGATTGAGCGATCGTGAGACGCGCTGTACAGGTCGTGAGTTCCTCTCCTGAACGCCAACCCCTGATACGGAGAGTAATCAAAACAACACACACACACACACACACACACACACACACACACACACACACACACAGAGAGAGAGAGAGGCAGCGTTCGAGTCAAAGCAAGACTTTTGATTGTGCAGAACAACAGAACTCAGATATGAGTGGAGATGGGAGGGAAAGAAAAAAAAAGATTCAGTCATTTATTGCGATCCTTTTGTGTGGCAATTCACGTACCGAGACACGGACTCCTAAATTTATTTTAAATATATATTTTTTAAATTTATATACATTTGAGGTGGTAAAATGTTGCTGTTCCTCTATGATCCTGCAGAAGGCGCACTCTAAAGTCACATACTGGCACGAAGCACTGTGTTCAGTGTGGTACTATAAAATCTAAAATATACTATATTTATTATACTTATTATTATTATACTCATTATACTTTATTATACCATATAAAATATACTAAAAATATTTCTTAAATCATGATACTAACAGAATCGGAATCGTCACCTGGGTCTCGTGATATCATCGTATCGTCGCTCCCTGGTGATTCCCGTCTCTAGTTCTGAGAGTAAAAACTCCCTTTATTTCTCTATATAATCCCTTGCTACACTAAAGCACTTGTTCCAGTGTTTCTCTAGTGCTTGGACACCATCAAGGTACTGATAATCTGCCTGTCTGAAACGCCGGCCCCCCAGGAACTCCTTTAATCTCCCAAACATGCGGAATCGACTTGGAGCGAGGTCAGGACTGTACGCGTTCCTGTAATGTGGTGAATGATTGTGTGTACGTTTCCCACAGACAGGTTTTCAAGGACCAGGCGTTCCACTCGCTGAATGTTCCCGATGTTCAGGACTGTAGTGAGCTCTGAGCAACTCGGCCGTGATCGCCTCCTTTAAAGCGCTCGCGCCGTTCACATGTTTTACTGCGGCTACGAGTCTCATCACTGCACTGTGCTGTGCTGGAAGAATTCTGCAAATGTCCTTTACTTTTACACCTTCATTCACCAGATTTATCACAAGTCCCTGTTTGACTTGAACGCCCCTCGTACACACATTTATGAGAACTGTACTATAGAAGAAGAAAAAAAGCAAGGAAAAGGGGAAAAAAAAAACGTGAGCATGTGGTATAAGAGCGAGCGAACGAGCGTCTCCTCACCGATACGGCGTCTCTGTGTCCCGTGAAGGTGTACAGGTGTTTACACGTAGCAGCCTCCCAGATCATGATGAGCTTGTTCATGTCTCCAGTGGCCTGGGACAGAAGAGACAGAGTCGATGTTTCACAAACGTTTTGAAGATCACGCGCCGAATCGTTCGCATTTCTACCCACTCGCTAATGCAAATAACGGTGTTTACTCCCGCATCATCAAATAACCGCCTCATTAAAGAGATCTACGAGGACATTTTCAGCCATACATGTCCTTAAACATTAATAAAAAAATAAAGTAAATAAATCAAATAAAAACATTTATTGTTTTTTTTTATAGACACACACAGTATACAAATCAAATGCATCGATTTCAATCCAGAAAATTACTTTAAGGTTGTGAGCGCTGCTTTAAAACCCTGTGCTTTTTATTACGGTTATTATAAAGATATACTTGATATGTGATATACTTTCACACAGAAACACACACACACACACCATCATAATCTGAATTAATCTGAGGTAATGATCACATTTTATTTGTCCCCTCACCAGGTATTTGCCGTCAGACGAAATGGCCATGCAAAGGACGTGTCCCGTGTGTCCGATGTGCCGCTCCTCCGTCCCCTTCCTCCCTCCTGCGATCTTCTGCACCTTCCTCCCGCTCTCCACCTCCCCTACACACACACACACACACACACACACACACACACACACACACACACACACAGTATTAGAGCTACTGAAGTCCCTACACAAACCTACAGCTGCCATAGACGCTAATAATTTTTACTCCACCAAAAGCGAGTAAACGAGCGCAGAGACTGAAAAAGACAAGCTTTCTCAAACTTTGTTAAAAATATGACGTTTTTCACTGAATATCTATACTCCAGGTAAATAATCTAACGATTCTTAAATGAAGATTAAACCATGAATAGGATCGCCAGAAGCCAGGAAGCGTTCTGAAGTCTGCGTGTGATAGTTACACTTGATGATGGAACAGTCTTTAGACGCCGAGAAGATGTGTTTCTCGTCCGGGGTGATGACCAGACACGTGACGGCGAGCTTGTGTCCTCTCAACAGGCGGATTTCTGCAGGATCCGGCGCTAGGAGCTGGACACCAGGATGAGACGGAGACACGATCAGAACGACAGTTTCGTTAACATAATCATCACCACGGTGACGCAGACGTGAGACAGGACAGGATCTCTCGACTCACCTCTTCAGCGATGAGTCTCTGCAGTTTGCCCCTCTGTTCCAGCTGTTGAGAGAAGAACAATGTAGGACGCAGAATTTTATTAAACGTTTCATCGGTTTCACCGATATAACCAGAGCAGGAAGGAGACAGCGTACCACGTCCTCACGCAAGCGTCCAGCTATCAGGTCCGACTCGAACTCCTCGTCCTCTGCCTTCTTCTCCTCTGCACACCAAAACATACGACTATAATCGATCCAAACCTTCACAGACGCAAGGCGTTTTGTCCAGATGTGACCCATATCTGACGTGTTCACATCACCGCCTCAATAAAACGTGACTGGCTGAAACCTTGATACATTTTAGCTGTTATTTCAGAGTGAAATGAAGAATTTAAACCAAACATAATATTAAACATAACATAATCATAAAAGAAATGTTCAGGGTCTACTTTTAAAGCAACTGATTTCCTCACAGTAGTTCTTACATTTATTTATCATACTGCTTTTATTACTTGTGATCCATGTCAGATTGATGGGAGCAAAATGGCTCAGTCTATTTAAGTTGCACTTTTGGATGGTATGTAGCCAACAATCCAAGAGATGGAAGGAAGTAAAACAACAAGAAAACCAAGTTGGACAGAAGAGCAGCGTTTACTTTCAGCTTTGCGTTCAGTGTTTGGAGAATATTTCTTCTTTCCGCCATTTTGTTCTCTGCTATAGAAACACTTAAGTGTTCATAATTCTAAGAATTCTCTTAGAATTTCACCACTAGGAGCAACTTTTAGGCTTAAGAAGCTTTGTGAATACGGGCCCAGGAGTTTTGAAAGTGAAGCTCCAGACATCAGATTCGGTACCGTGTTTAAACATGGCCCATTCTGAATGTGAGACAATATCCGGTCAACATTAGAGCCTGAAGACACCAGGATGGTTCAGGAATGATGACACAGCCAAAGATTTATTCTTTAGAGATTTTCCCTGCTGATATATGCTCATGATATATGATATGGGCAGTGGTGGCTCAGAGGGTTAAGGCACTGAGTTACTGATCGGAAGATCGGCGGTTCAATTCCCACCAGGTTGCCATTGTTGGGCCCTTGAGCAAGGCCCTTAACTCTAACTGCTCCCGGGGCGCTGTACCATGGCTGACCCTGCGCTCTGACCCCAGTTACGCTGGGATATACAAAGAAGGAATTTCACTGTGCTGTAAAGGCTTTACTTTACTTTTACTTTACTTTTTACTAAAACTTATTGACCAAGATCACACATGGACAACAGAAAGGCTCAACAAGCTCCTGGTGCCGGATCACAGCTGGACACAGCTTCACCCACCTTCCTCTCTTAGCTGCTCCAGGTAAAGCTTAGCCAGACGCAGCTTCTTCTCCTGTGGCGTCTCCTCGATCTCCTCATCCTCCTCCGCCTCCTTCTGCTTTCGACCGCGTGTTTCATCACTGTCCCAAACAGAGAATCAGATTACTGTACAGACGGTAGACGATCTGAAAGCTTCACGTTACAGAAGGTGTGCGTGTGTTTAGTGCTTTTTCACTAAGATGGCTCACTTTTCATTTTCTGATTCGCTGGAGATTTCCTCATTCAGGCGCTTGTTGAGTTTTTTTGGACGGCCTTTCCCACCCTGATCAGCCTAAAGACAGAAAAATTAAACACATACAATCAGTGCAGAGAATATACACAATACAGTACTTTACTGTACAGACACGATGAAACATAACTGCCAGCATTATCAGCTTACATGCAATTTAATCTGCACTTATTTACTGTGGAGAAATATAAATCATTTAAACGTTTTATATGTTTAAACACACACATGCAGCCACAAGCTAGCTCTGATCCTATACTATACTCAAATTCTATGCTATGCGATACTGTACCATACTCAGATCCCATCCTATACTAAGATCCTATACTATATACTATACCATACTCAGATCCTAAAATATATCTTATGCCATACTCCGATCCTATACCATATTAAAACCCTATACCATACTCCGATCCTACACTATATCCTATTCCATACTCCGATCCTACACTATATCCAACTCCATACTCAGATCCTACACTATATCCAATTCCATACTCAGATCCTACACTATATCCTATTCCATACTCAGATCCTACACTATATCCTATACCATACTCAGATCCTACACTATACTCAGATCCTATACTATATCCTATGCCATACTCAGATCCTATACTATATCCTATACCATACTCAGATCCTACACTATACTCAGATCCTATACTATATCCTATACCATACTCAGATCCTACACTATACTCAGATCCTACACTATATCCTATACCATACTCAGATCCTACACTATCATACTCAGATCCTACACTATATCCTATGCCATACTCAGATCCTACACTATATCCAATTCCATACTCAGATCCTACACTATATCCTATGCCATACTCAGATCCTACACTATATCCTATGCCATACTCAGATCCTACACTATATCCTATGCCATACTCAGATCCTATACTATATCCTATTCCATACTCAGATCCTATACTATATCCTATTCCATACTCAGATCCTACACTATATCCTATACCATACTCAGATCCTACACTATACTCAGATCCTATATTATATCCTATGCCATACTCAGATCCTACACTATATCCTATTCCATACTCAGATCCTATACTATATCCTATGCCATACTCAGATCCTACACTATACTCAGATCCTATACTATATCCTATGCCATACTCAGATCCTATACTATATCCTATGCCATACTCAGATCCTACACTATATCCTATACCATACTCAGATCCTATACTATATCCTATGCCATACTCAGATCCTATACTATATCCTATGCCATACTCAGATCCTACACTATACTCAGATCCTATATTATATCCTATGCCATACTCAGATCCTATAACATACTATACACAGATCCTGTACTATATCCTATGCCATACTCAGATCCTATACTATACTAAGATCCTATACTGTACTACACTCAGGCACATACTATACTCAGATATTGTACTCTATATCCTATACCATACTCTGATACGTATTATACTATATCTCCTATACCAGTGTTTCCCAGCCTTGGTCCTGGAGGAACACTTGCCCTGTAGATTCTAGTGTTTCTCCTGCTCCACCAAACACATTTCTGTTCAGAAAAGGCTGTTGATTATCTGATTAGTAAAATCAGGTGCGCTGGAAGCAGAGAAAACACTAAGATCTATATCTCCTATTTATCATATAACTATATCATACTCAGATCCTACACTACATCCTATACACAATACTTTACATTCCTGCACACACGTTACTGCCAGCACTAAAAGCTACATGCAATTTAATCTGCACTTATGTATACACTAGCCGAGAAATATTATAATTTAGACGTTTTAATTGTTTAAACACATAATGCAGGTTACTGTAAGCCTCACGTTAGCTCAGATCTTACCTTTCGCTTCGCTCCAGCAGACTTTTCACTTTTCCCAGAAGCCACCGAGGCGGATTTTTTCTTTATAAAGAAAGACATGATTGATAAACTACAAACTATACAAATTTATTTTGACTTCAGTACGCTAGAGCGGATTAATTCATCTAATCTTCACCGTTAGCTCACGTATTAAAGTCCCACATGGGTGACTTCCACATGTTCATATCATCTTCCGGTTTTTCCTCGGTAGAGAAGTGTGTGTGTGTGAGTGTGAGTGCTTGCTCTCTATCGCCCCCATCGGACCGGAGGTGCACAGGGATGAATGACTCGCTGTTGAATTTAAACAAATCTTTAATGTAGATCGACCACGATTCATCTAAATAACACGAATCTACTAAATGGACTGAGTCACTATGTGATCAAATCATTTAAACGAATAATGAATCTATTATAAACAGCTATGACCCTTTCAAACAGTATGTCAGAGAACAGGTTTCATTGTCAGATATAGACTACTTTTACTTCCAGAATTCTTTTTTTTCTCTCTTTTGTATAACATTGATTGTGCATTTTTCACTGTTTTCTAAGCCACACTTATTATATTTATTATTGTTATTATTGTTATTTAATTTATTACCATTACTATACATGTATATAATTTCTCAATTGTCTTTTGTTCTGCTTTGTTTTCTGTTTTGTAACGTTGTCTAAAAACTCATAAATAAAGTTATAAAAAAAAGACAGCTATGATTCACTTAAAATAGATACGGCGAATCACTTTAGTGAACCGAGTCACTTAATTGGATCATTTGCTTTTCTCACTTGCTGCCAACAATTAAAATCTATATAAAAGAAAAATTTTGTGGTACATTGGCTCAAAACTCGTTCTTTCAATTATATCTATGTGTTTCATACATTGTCGGACCAGAAAAACAGTCTCAGAAAAATGTCTTTCTGTCTGTCTGTCTGTCCAGTCAAATTTTGTCACAGCATCATGCAAATCTTACAGGACAGAATCTAATGAAACTTTTGCAGTACTATGCTTAGATATCTGCTTGAGGTTTAACCTGGACCATAAGTGAAATCAAAATGTTGAGTACGATCGATGTTATAATCAGTTATGAGACACATTTAATAATCTACTTTAAAATAATCTACTAATGCGCTACTGTCTCAATGTAAACAAACACCTGCACCAATAGATATTAATTAGAAAAGATAAAGTGAATATTTTTCCTGGGTTTAGTTCATATTATTACTTTCACTGATATAACAGCGTTGAAGTGGTATAAATTTTCTCACCTGTGATTCACTCTCCGATTACCGAACAGGGAATGTATTTGGCTGACAACGAAAGATGTACAATTTACATCTTAGGCATTTACTCAACCTTACAACATGTGATTTCATTGTATTAATAAGTTAGACAGATAATTCTGTTGTCCAGAAAGACAGACAGACATGTATGTGGGCTTCAACCTGAAATAATAATATTACTGATTATATTAAAGCTCATCAGATTTTTTTTTAGCTTTATCCTTTTACCTCTTTCTACAAACTGCAAGTGGGAATTCTTAGGGACCCCCTTATATGCTGACATTTTTTAAATACCTGAATCTTGTATGTTATACCTTTTTAATACTCTCCAAAATATTTTTATTGAAAGAAGAAAACAATACAGTACTTGCACTTATAGAAATACAATTTACCTTTCTTTATTTTCCTAAATAAATATATATTAAAAAAAAAAAAAAACACTCCACAGTGTTGAGGTGAAAGACCGTACTCTCTCTATAGCCTGTTCCCAGGACTCCTCCTGTATTTGAATTCCTAGTTCCCCTTCCCATGTACGCTTAAGTTTAACATTTGAGTGGTTACTAAGAGACAGGATAGTATCACAAGAGTTTCGAAATGGTTCCTCTATGATAAGGGATAAATGATAGCATAGTTTCCCACTGCTGCTTTGAAGGTAAAGAGGGGAAATTAGGGCAACACTTGGCAACAAAATTTCAAATTTGTAAATAGCGAAACAAATGGGTAATTGGGAGACCATAACGAGATGACAAATTGGCAAAACTATCGAAGACACCATCCATATATAAATGTTTAAATTGTTTTATACCCTTGTATAAAACACACTGAGAATGTCGAGTCCAGGAGTGATGGGGGGAAACAAATGATTGTCGTTTAGCGGACCCGAAGAGGATGCCATTACAAACTTAAAGTGCCTTCTAAGCTGAAACCAGATCCTAAGTAGGTTAAGAACCACCTGATTATAAGTATACAAAGAGGGTTTTTTGGGTAAAGAGGAACAGAGCAGAGCAGGTATAGAAGATCCCTTACAAGATGATAACTCCAATTTACACCAAGAGGAGACAGAAGAGTTTAGCCAATAGCAAAGTTTATGGATGTGAGCGGCCCAGTAATAGGCTAGAAAATTAGGTAATGCAAGTCCTCAACTGAATCTACATCTCTGCAGTACAGCTTTACGAACCCGAGGTGACTTCTCTCCCCAAATGAAAGTACCAATGATCTTATCCAGTGAGACAAAAAAAAAAAATGTTTTGGCAAAAAAAAGGGAATGGACTGAAATAGAAATTTTGGTAAAATATTCATTTTAACAACATTAATCTTTCCGATTAATGAAAGGGGGAGTGTACCCCATCTTTGAATATCAGATGTAATCCTTGATATAAGAGGAATAAAATTAGCTGATTTAAGGCCAGATAAAAAACGAGTCATGTTAATCCCTAAGTATTTAGACCCCAATGGACTAAACTGAAAGGGTAGCTCGAACTGTTGAAGATGACATGCAGCTGAGTTAATGAGAAAACACTCACTTTTCCCCAAATTTAATCTATAACCTGAAAATGAGCTGAAGTTCTCTAGAATACCTAAAACAGCAGGGATGGAGAGTGCAGGATCAGTTATATATAATAACAAATCATCTACATACAATGATAATTTATATTCAATTCCATTACAGATGATTCTCTTGAATACTGAGGAAGATCTCAATGTGATAGACAGAGGCTCTGTAATTCTTACTAATAATAAAACCATGCATTTTTTTTTCATAATAGGCATACATTAATTATCCATGAAATATATTCCATCAATATAGTTAAATGAATGTATATTATCAAAGCTGCCAACTCGCGCATTGAGTGTGAAAAACACACAATCACCTCTTCTCCACCGGAGCAAAGTGCTTACTTACTGCTGAATTCCATGGATATAGACTTACTTTAAGGAAATTGATCAGGATCTCCATCTGACTTTAAATATTCAATCACTTCAGTGTCAAATTTAAGAGAAGCAGTAATCTAAAGTGAAGAAGAAAGTCATTCTCACTGCTGGCGTGTTACGTCCTACAGCCCGCTGTTGAGGAGGAAATCAGTTCACCCAGTAGCCAGCAGGGACCATTATCAAGATAACTGTAATTTGAATACTGAGTGTAGGAATAGTAGTGAATTACATTACAAACATCGCAAACAAATGTACAACTGATTATCATGATGTACTACTTTATAATATATTACGCCAACACTGCTCGAAGTTGTAAAAATTATATGCTCTTGAAACCAGATGGAAAGTAAGTGAAGTGAATATACAGCTTTTGTTTTGGTTTAGAATGAGACCACTCGGCTATGAGAAGTTTGATTAAGAGAAAGTCATCTGATATGGGAATGTACACTTGCAGTGGTTTGTTAATGGTCAAAATATTACATATCCATATTTGGGAAGAATATCAGTGGCTCTTCCTTACCACAAAAATTGAATTCTATGTTAAGTATGAACAGATTAAAAGAGTTAAAAATTTTACTTATTGTTCAAAAGATTCAAAATATTGAATTGCAGCAATGTAAATGTCTCAAGCAAACGACTGTGATGCAGCACTTGGGTCAACAACATCTCTTTATGCTGTAAAATTGTGGGATTTCCATACTTGGGACGACGCCACGGGAGTGGTCAGAAGGGGGTATTCCACTGTCCTCCCAGTCCCCTTTTTTGGGTGATTGTTGACTGGTATTTATTTATTTATGTTAACAAAAAATTAAATTACAACATTTTTTTTAAGAGAACCCCAAAGGCGCGCATTATAAGCGCAACTGGCAACCGTGGGCAGAGAATGTGCGCGCGTGCGCAGTTTGTCAGCATACTCACGCGCTAAGTGGCCCATAGATACCTTAAGTAGATCTTCGCGCCAATTTACCTCAGGAGAAGAGCGGGGCGAGGCGAGGCGAGGCGACGCGACTCGACTCGACTCGACTCGACAAGTCAAGTCGTTTAATTCTAAATATAAGCAGTTATTATCTAGTTAGTATTAACGAAAGTGCGAAATTTCCTGCTTTAAATATATTTTAGATTATTGTTGACATAAAAATACTCGGTCTAAAATACATATTTAACCTCATTAAATCTAACTTGCTAAGAACATGAACTTGGCTAGTTCAAGTTTACTAGCTAACCGCACGTGAGCTAACCGCTTAGCAGCTGGCCCAGAGCTGTGTTCTTAACTTTATATCCATTTCATTTTCACCTAATTAAAATAAGCAGTTTAAGTTGATTATGCTATTTAATCCATGTGCTGGCATTTTTTCATGTGTAGTTAATAGGGCTGGGAATCACCAGTCACCTCCTGATAATTATTAAGATCTGTCTAAGAACTTTTTTT
Source organism: Clarias macrocephalus (assembly GCA_011419295.1). Lineage (NCBI taxonomy): Eukaryota > Metazoa > Chordata > Actinopteri > Siluriformes > Clariidae > Clarias > Clarias macrocephalus. The sequence goes on from JAAGKR010003142.1 coordinate 66,018, forward strand.
CTATTCTAATAAATTTTTCTTCTTTTAATCTCATTTGTTCACTAAGCTCTTATTTTCTGATGCTTATTCAAACTCTGTTTGGACTAATCTATCTCTTATATTTCTTTGTTATTACCCAATTTTTATATCCATTTGGTATTAGCCAAAACAAAACAAAAGCATCTTGTTTAGAAAATACTAATTTTGTATTATTTTTACTCTTCTTATCTAGATCTGCTCCCTTCCTCTCATTCCTCTCACCATAATCTGAGAGAGAGTGTACCTCACTTTCCCATATGATCCTATATGGGTTTTAATAACAAACATTGTTTTATATATTTGATATGCATATATTTGATACAGATGTGGTCAAGTGCAATAATCAGTTATATTATTATTTCAGGTTGAAGCTCACATGAACATCTGTTGGTCTTTCTGTACGGCAGAACTCTCTGTCTAACTTATTAATACAAAGAAATCACATTTTGTCAGGTTGAGTATCTTTCGCCTTGTGTATACTAAGTTGTACATCTTTCATCTTTAGGCAAATACACTCCCTGTTCGGTAATCGGAGAGTGAATCAGAAATGAGAAATCTGAAAAACAAAGTGGATCGGATAGATATGAAGTTTTGTCTTAAAACGACTCTATGCCACTTCTATGCGAGTTCGATTCTCAGGTGATGCTGTAACCTCTCGCAGCTGGAGGCCTAGAGAGAGCTGATTGGCTGAGCTCTCTCAGAGGGGAGGGATGAGAGATACTTAGTGCTCCCACATTATCAGAAGGAGCGGATAGCGCTGTCCGCTGAGTGTGTTACTCCGCCCCCAACGGTGTGCGAGCGAGCAGTTCGAAAAGATGCGGCTGGCTGGCGTCACGTGGTTCGGAGGAAATACGTGATAGTCTTCGGCCCTCCCGACTGAGTGGTAGTAGTAGCCTTAATGTGGGAGCCACCTAGTGACTGGGAGGAATTGGACACGACCAAACTAGGGAGAAAATCAGGGGGAAAATAAAAATCTTACTAGAATGTGTTAGTTCTTTTATCACTAAAGGGCTTTTCACAGTTTCGTATCAATTCAACTTAACATACATTTCTATTGAGAGAATTTAACACAGTTAACAGTCTAGTCCTGGTATAACTCTGTATTGAGTTATTTCCCTATGGGATTAAAAAAAAACTTTGAATCTTAAATCTAGATACATAAAAATACCCATTACACAAATTATTACACTCAGTACACTAACTGGTGTGACCAGTCCCCTAACTGTAATAACAAATAAACTGAAATGTCAGAAAAACTAAACTCAAGTTCTTGAGAATTCTGCCTATTTCTTTAGTAAATGTTTACAGAACGTATAGAAAAATAGTCTTTTCCATCGTCAGTGATTCAGGTCATTGTCTCTCTGATACCTGAAGGAAAAAAAGAAAAGATTGACATCCTATAATTCTTGTTTTATTAATGATTATGAAATGTTGGCCTTACTTTATGGCTAAACGAGTCAAAGATGTTCTATATTCAATTGTAGACGAAACGCAGTCTGTATTTAAGAGAAATTGACACGTAGTAAACAATATTAGTCTTGTTTTAGATTTATTGTATTATTGTGACACAGAGTTTTGTTTTATTACTTGATTTCTGTGAAGACTTTTGAGCATAATTTTAGTATTGGAGAAATGTGGCTTTGGGCTCTTTTTTTCTTCTTCAACAGTTAAAACTTTGTATAATAAAATGAATAGCAGCTCTATTAAACTACAATATGGTTTAATTTATACTGTTTGTCAGGAACTGGTAGTACTAGCGGTTCGGGCGGATGTAAGGGCAGGCATAGGCGCAGAGGGGTTATTTAAACGCAAAAGTCTTTTATTTAACAAAAAAACAAACTTCTTAACATGCACACACACATACACTGAGCCGACTAACAAAAACTACAAAACAAACCCAAACGTGCACACAGTGCCCTCTATGGGTGGAGCCTTACAGCTTTTGCGAGATGCGTCTCAAATTCTTCTTACTATAGATTTAAGTGATACATTTGTCTATAGTCAAGCATAAGCAAGGACCTTTTTAAAAATGAGAGTTAATTAAGAATTGCACAACTCCATTTATTTGCATATTCCTGTTAAATGTCAGGTAACACCCTTAGGAGTTGTTACAACCAAAGATTGCAAAACTGGTCCACCATTTACTGCTGCCTGCACTACACACTCTCACTGTTCTCTTGCTCGTGACTCAAGTAATGAACAGTGTTTGATACGACTTAATAGTCATTGTTTCATTGTCAGTGTTTAATAGGTTTAATATACCCCACTGTTAATTACTGTTACTAATCTGTGTGTGTGTGTGTGTGTGTGTGTGTGTGTGTGTGTGTGTGTGTGTGTGTGTGTGTTTAGGCATATAGGCATAGCAGCCTACAGCTTCCGCTGCCTTACAGGCCCTAACTGGGGTGGAAGATGGGCCTCGCGGGGCCACTGTCACTGCTGGTGAGCCGATAAATTATTTAAGTTCTAATAAGAGCTTTATATCCTTGTTTAAAGTCACTATGGACTGGAGTGTGTCTCAAGAACACGCAGTGTGTGTTTATAGGACTGATGTTTCATGTGTGTGGTGTGTTTTCCAGGTACCAAAAGAGGGAATTTTTGGTTCTTTTTATTGTTGTTAATATTTCTTTTTATTAAACTTCTGTTCTTAACTTTTTATATTTCTTAGTTCTTAGTTTTGTGTTTCACTTTATGTTCAAACTTTGTTCCTTTACTTTATTTTTTATGTTAATTTTGTTCAATAAATCATTAAACTTAAATATAAAAATTTATTTTCAACAAATATAAACTAACATTTTTATACTGATGTGACAGCAGTGCTTAATATTTATAAAATTTATATTTCTTAGTTATGTTCAAACTTTGTTCCTTTTTTAAAATTTTTGTGTTTATTTTGTTAAGCAAGTCATTAATAAGCTTAAATATAAACATTTATTTTTAACAAGTAAAAACAAAATAAAAATGATCTGAATATCTGGGTCTCTAATGTGTTGAGTTTTGTCTCATGGTAGGGAGTTCCTTTTGCCCCATGTTACAGAGGAAAGGGATCTCACAAGCTGTTGTCAGGTATATGATGTACATTAACCTGTAGGGGGCAGTCGTGTGTCAATCTCAAGTATTGCGTGTCTGCTGAAGCCGATAATATGTTCATCTCTCTCAGGTGCCTGTTGACAGCAAGTGAGAAAAGTGTTGAGCTCAAATTTAAATTCTGATATACATTTTCCTCTTTTTTAATATTTGCGTAATCCCGTTGTAATTAACAGATATTTACAGCTGTGTGAAGACAGCGATCACACGCCAAAACTGCATATATATTTACCAGTATTGCTATCAGATTTATCAGTATTCTGTGAAATTAACATATTTGCCTTGAGTTTAATCATGTAGCACTTAATATTCATAAAAAAAAATCAAAGGCTAATAATCGTGATTAAGAGAAAATCACACAAGATAGAGATTCACAACCATACATGTATCACGGTTAGAAAAATTGTGCAAAAATTTCACAATTTATTTTCTCCTTTTGTATCAATGATTCTGTAACGCCGCAGGTCTCACGAGGGGCAAGACAAGCGATTGACAGACAACACCGCCACAGAGCAATCAACATGAACACGCCACACCTGGCAGAGTGTCTATTCAAGGGTCCTGAAAGGTATCAGGGCTAAAGACAAAGAGTACTCAAGAGAGGCAAAAGACCCAGCCTCTGTCTCCCTAAGACGCTGGCAAGAGAGAAAGAGAGAGCGACACGCTATATATTGAACTTCCAACACACAGTATGACTGCAAACAATTCTTCACATTACTGTTTATTATGGCGTATAGCCATGCCTACCTTGAGAGAAACAAAAGCACTCGATTACTGACAGAATAAAGATCCTCATTTATCAAAAAAAGCATCAAGGTCCAGATAGGGAAAAGGCTCAGGATCTCCATCTGACGGAACCAACCCGCAGTCCGCCATTTAGCGATGCATGCACTACACACTCTCACTGTTCTCCCGCTTGTGTAATGAATGAATAGTCACTGTTTCACTTTCAGTATTTAATATGTTTAATTTAATACCACAATGATATTACTACTGTTACTATTCTGTGTGTTTAGGCATGTTAGGCATAGCAGCTTACAGCACTCCATAGGTGCACGATGGCCCTGACGGTGTCATTGCATGGAGGATGGGGTTAGTGGAAGCCACAGTGACAGCTGGAGAGCTGATGAGACATTGAAATTTTAATAAGAGCTTTATATTATTTTTTAAAGTACCCATGGACTGGAGTCTGTCTCAGGAACACGCAGTGTGTGTTTATAAGACTAATGTTTAATTACAGAAGTACAGCTTTAATGTGTGTGAGTGAGTGAGTGAGAGAGTATACAGTTGTACTAGTGATACTGATGTCCTTAAAATCGTACGAACAGGAAAAGAGCTGTTGAGAAAATAAGCTGATTCAGAGATTTAACCTGTCGGTCACCTTCACCTCAACAGAGCAACACACACAGCTCTGGGTTGGTGTTTCAGAAGCGGAGGAAACAAACTGATTTCCTCTCTGTGTATATAACACTTCCCCACCACACACATTCACATCCATTTATGTGCTCCGAATATCACATGAAATTCCAATTTAAGCTGTGAAATTCCAAGGGCTTGATTTCAATCGACATTTAGTTTAATATTCTGCAATTCAGATTAGAGTAAAATTCAATACAGGAAAAGCAATTGAAGCAGAACAGAATCAATCCGTCAGTCACGTGACTCGTGACTCTTTGATACCACCTCTAAATGAGTCTAGCAAAAAAAACAGAACAGACCTCCAGGAAAAAGTGTGTTACCTAGCTGTTTGATGTCAGAGGCAGAAGGTGATGTTCGTGTGGACCTGCAGCAGCGAGAGGTACATTCGGACGTTGAGGATGGAAATCTGTTGATGTCATAGATAACGATGTTGAGGGTGTGATGTTTGATCATTTGCCAGATCGACCAGATCGTTTGTCTGGTGGCTCGACACACACTGCGTGATTGAGATTCATATTGATTTTAAATTTACATCTACAGCGAGTGAGAGTGTGTAGAATCTCTGGTCTCACTGTTTTAGTGGTACTGTAGCTTAATGGCGGTTGATGCAGGAAATTCTGTTGTCCTCATACACTTGACCTCGGCTTTGAATACTGTGGAGTGTCAAATACTTATCAACCTTTTGAAGCACTGTGTAGGCATCCATGGAGTAACACTCAGGTGGTTTGAATCTTATTTGGCTGATAGACATTTCTCATTCGGTATCGACGGCCTCTCGTCTCTATCTGCTCCTCTCACTTTTGGTGTGCCCCTAGGCTCAATGTTGGGTCCTACTCTTTTTGCACTGTATCTGCTTCCCCTAGGAATTCTTCTTATCAAACCTAATAGAAACTGATGTGTACAGTCCTTACTAGAAATAAAATCATAGCTCATTTCAAAACCGAAGCCTCGAGGGAGAGAGAGTGTCACTTTATATTTGACTTTATCTAAATATCTGTACTAATTCATTTTATATACATTTATTTATTATTGCTCTTTTTATGCTATTGTGTTTTTTTACACTCTCCTTTTTATTTAGTCACTCTCTACTCCTGTTCTTCTTGTGACTTATTTCTAAACTTACCAATAAAGCACCTTTGAATCTTGAATCTTGTGTGTGTGTGTGTGTGTGTGTGTGTGTGTGTGTGTGTGTGTGTGTGTGTGTGTGTGTGTGTGTGAGTGAGATACGGAGTAGTATGGAGCTCTGAGTCCTGACACTCTCATGCTGATTTTTAGGACTGAGTTCTCGGCCTCTACACAAGACTTGGACGCCATGAGTCCAACGAAGCCCGCAATCACTAAACACACACACATATTAAGGCTATACTTATAAACACACATGTTGTCTTCAGGTTTCAAAGAAAATGACTTAATACTAAATACTGATAGATGTATGGCAATTTAATTGCATAAAAATAACGAGTTATCCACATTTTCTGTATTGTCATTATTTAAATGTTTGAGATTGTTTTGTCATGAAAACAGTGACTTTCGCTTTTGTCTCAATACTTTTGGCCACCACTGTATATATTTATTATAAAGGTAGATATAATGATCTGGAACTTGTGTGTATATAAAATACCCCAGGACAACTTGATTTAGTCCCTGATCTTTTTGTTTTTGCTTTTAATATAGGCTGTTCTCCAGCGCATCACCTGGCCTCGCGTTAGAGATGAGGATGACGATTGTTCACTTGATAGAAAATGAAGTGTATGTCAGACTATCATTATCAATTCATTAAAAAACTTATACTATATGTGATATTTAATTGATATTTGATTTTTTTGGAACATGCTATACATTTATGTAAATGTGTGTTGATATTACTCAAACATATTAAAAACATGGATACTTGGATTACTTTTTTGATGTAACGAGGTTTGCCTTTCAAGTACTCAGTTACTTTTCAAAAATGTAATCCGTGAGCCAGACAGCAGTCATTCCCAATCCATTAGTGTGTGTGTGTGTGTGTGTGAGAGAGAAAGTCGTCCTACAAGCCCTGCCCCGATAACCCGCCCCCTCTGTTATTCCTGCTGTTATACCCCTATCTCACCTATACGGTTTGACTATGCGAGAACCGACACACGGAAAGATGGAAACCACATCGCATCGCACATCCCATAATCACAGCGCCAAAACTCGCGGTGAATCATGATGAACCGTACCTACGGACACCGTGCAAAACCGCATAGGTGAGATAGGGGTTTTAGTAGTTAACAGATTATAGGCGAAACTTCAATGAGTGATGATGGTAGAATAATTATAAAGGTCTTGACTAAAACAACATGCATGAGGAAGCACAAAGTTTTTTTCATTTTCTGCAATGGGAAAGTACTCGAATTGGTCACTTTTATCAGAAAGTAATGCTGTAATGTAACGTATTACTTTTTGAAGACAGTAATTTTGTAATGTAATTAGTTACTTTAAAAAGTAACGTCCCCCAACACTGGAAATGAACAGTATTTGATGATGTCCAACTTAAAACGAAATTGCAAAATAACTGCATTTGCAGGACAAAAGCACAATGCAATACAGAGCATGGATTTATACTAGATTAGTCTAGATTATTTGATAAGCAGTGGTTATACCTCATGAGAAGTTTCTCTAATATATTTACTGCCCAGGCATGCGTCTCCACAAGTCAACAGTTTTACTGTTGATTTCCATTGATATAAACTTGCTGTAGGGAAAAGGCTGAGGATCTCCATCTGACTTTTTCAGTCTCCTCAGTGTCAAATTTGAGAGAAGCTGTATTCTCATCCAAAGCAAGTAATTCATTCTCACTGCCGAAGTGCTGCATCCTACAGCTCATTGTGGTCGCACAGGCGCAGCCGACAAAGAGCATGTGTTTATGTGCATGCGAATGTATTGCATACGTTGCCACTTTCACTTCTAATTTACAAAGGGAGAGATATTCATCCTTTCTCAATACAGCAAATTTCTTTGAAATAATTAGTAATAATTTTCATGGATAAAAAGGGGGAAAAAAAGAAAAGGTGGAGGTGAAAAGCTCCGCGAAAATAAGAAAAAAGCTTTAGAGGTAGATGATGTGAAATGCTTCAAATTATCAGATTATGTATTTGGCGTGTGGGAAAGTTACAGTTCCGCAGGCTCAGGCGGCTCTGACGGCTATTGCATTGCGGTCAGGGATAGCGAGGCTGGATCCAGCAGTGATGATGAACCAGTGTCTGCTAAAAATTTTTTTTATCTGTTTATTGGACGATATGAACTCCACTTAAAAGGGTTCTTTTTACTTTTTTTTTTTTTTATCAATGGGATGACTTGGTTGGAGACGCCAACAGAGGAGTAAGCTGATTGTTCATTTGTATAATATCTGAGGTTGACAGCATATTAAGCCAGTTAATAGTAATCCAGTTAGAACGATGCAAATATCATTTAGCAACAAGCACCCTGTTTGCTAGGGTAGGCAAGGGGCACTACAGTTTATTTTTTAATCTATTTAATTCTGTTTTTTGCCAATATGAATGTATGCAGAAGCCCTCATACATTCTCTTTGTTCCATGGCTCTTGGACCTTTGCTCGATTTTTTTATTTTATTTTATAAAGAAACCATTTTATTAATTCAGGACCACTTGATGTAACGTCCCTGAAAATGTAACTACAATAAAACCACAAAGGTGAACTTCGAGAATCGTGGATTTCATGTACACAGTGTTGAATTTACTTCTAAAAGCAAATTAACTGCATGTTTGCTTCTATTTCGTTTAAAGAATTCAAGCAATAAAGTTGAGAAAATAAAGAATTTTGATTTATTCAAACATTTCACTTCCTGTCTAATGATGACTCGTTCATGAAGGATTCGTCCTTTTTGAACGAATCTTTAATGTGATTTAAAATAACGAGTAGTCTCGTTCTAGTCCTTCGCTGCATTGTAATATTTTAATTACTGGAACTATAGCCAAAGATTTTGTATGAAGACGTGTTGAGGGTCTGTCTATTTAAAAATTAAGATTTTTTATTAATTTCTGGTCAAAAGAATGAAATGAACTAAATGACTCAAAAAAGATTCGTTCATTTTGATGAACGAGATTCAAAGAACCGAGTCACTAAAATGATTCAAACTTCCCATCACTATTCCTGTCCTCGCGGACGTTTACACGGGGTTTCCTTTCATTAACGGAACATTGGAAGGGGTAGATGTTCACTGGTTGTGGTAAGCTTATTTTAAGTTTTTTTTTCATTGAAAATAAACTTTTAAAATTACGCAGTACTTTGTAAAGTGTAATGTTATATTTCGTAAAGAAATGTAAGGCATGTAATGGTATTTTCCAACGAGCTCAGACAGCTATTTAGCGATCTGCGAAACTCAGACAGCTTAGCTTACCCCAATTGAAGGAAATGTGGACTATACTGTGTAATATTTGAAGTAAATTCATCAAAATTTATGGTCGGAGTGTGTAGGTTAATACAATAAAGTTTTTAAAAAAGTGAGTTGTGTGTTTTAGGCGGAGTTAAATGCGTTCATTAACACTCTTTTTTTTTTTTGTCACGCTGTATAGTTCTTATGTTTGGCAGGCTTTGAGACCCAGCGGAATCTTCTGACGCCTGGTCCATTCCATTTCACCGACCGCGTTTTGATTTCGGCCAATCAGTGTTGCTGAATGCAAACCACGTGGTTATTCTTCAGCCACACACAGAACTTGGAATCTTCCAGAAGGAACACTTGATCAACAAGGGACGCCGTTACTATTGTTAAATGGAGTTAAATCGTAAGTTATAGTGTGTTTTTTTTTTTTTACCTTTTTAACCTTGTGCTTGTTTCTGGTCTTTAGGTCTACAACATAGCAGCACACTGTACATAATATTCAGTCTAAAACAGTGAAAATATAGAATCATGTTTTTTTTAAACAGCTCTTCTTAACACTATTGAACTAGTTAAATGGCATTTAGTAGTGTTATTTTGCATATACATACATAGTGCTCTTTTCATATTAATTTTATTTCGGTCCATTTCAGCATATAATTTTTTTGGCAGTTGAGGAGAATAGCATAATTAAAGTTTCATTCATTCAGTCTATTGTGAGCATATGAATTTTGGGACAGATGTCTCACAGGTGTTTCTATGTCAGCAGCTTTGTCCTGCTGCATTACTTAATTTCCACAAAAAAAAAGTAGGTATTGTGTAGTTTTAGTTCCACGTATTGCTTCTGCATTTTGAGTATGCTTTTGGAGACAACACATATAAACCTTTTTTAACCATAAAACATTTGTGTTACAGTAGCCCATAATGAAATTTGTCATTCTGTACTTTTGCCTCATCACCTCATTTACAAATGTCTTGACTCCACAGCAAACAAACAAAATTGTATGTAACAAAAGCTTTACTGACCACTTTAGTTTTTCATGTGAGTTATGTTATTTTAAAGATGTTTGTCAGCCAACCTAGTTTTTAAATCATATCGGAAATAATTTAAGGAGTTATGACAGTCAAATGTTCTTTTAAAGATTGTGAGCTGACAAACAATGTCCTTACAACTTTAAGTAGTCACATATCTCTTAAGCAGAGGTTTTAAAACTCTTAGGAGTCGACGGACCTGCCGGCGGGTCCACTTGCATTTTTTCTGGTAACCATGAAAAGAATTTAAAATGCACAAGTGTATTACATCATTTGAATCTGTAAAGAGTCTACTTTTATTGATGAATACTCACAATATCCACAGAATGTTGTGTTTTGTAAAATAAAGAAAATAAACAGGGTGCGCTTTCAGCCGTCTTAGTCTGTGCAAAATAAAAATTAAACATGTTAAAATGAACCGAAACTCTGTGAATACTGCACACACAGACATGAGACATGTATCTATAAAAAGCTTAAAGGGTCTACTTTTAAATGATGCAAGTTTTAAATGATTACATTCTCAGTTTATGTAATCTGTGTGAAACCAAGGAGAGGCACAGAATTTCTGCTGCACTACATTATCTGATAATGACCTGAGGCAGGACACCCACACGCTATTCACAGGGTAATTTACAAACCAGGCCACGCCCCCGGACCCCGGCTTGAAAACACACAGCCCGGCTTGAACACAGTTTCCACACAGATTCAGTGAGTTTTCTGCACATTTGGAAGACGGCACGCTGTACAGTTGAGGAAGCTCTTGGAATGATTTTGGACAGTGAGGAAGAAATAACCTTTTTTCCAGAAGATGATTACGACTACGACAACGAACAGGAGTATTTTGAAGAGCGAATAGATCCAGCAGAGTATTTTAAGGTCTTGTATAATTCTTATTCGGATAACATAAAGCTATTATTATATTATTCCTCACTTCGGCTAGCTTATGCCATCTTATGTGAAACTGTGTCTTTCAACGTCACTTACATAGGTTATGTTAGCATATTAATCATGCTAACATGCTGCCTTATGTAGCTTAGCACAAACAGGTTATTTTCTGGTGGCTAAGCTAATGCCTTATGGTGTTTACAGATGTTTGTAAATGTTCTAATGTATTTCACCTCGTTTTGGATAGCTTTAGATTATGGTTGTTAATATATCTTTGGCTCAGTTATGGTTATCTACAGCTGGCTAAAGTAATGCCTTATGCAGCTAAGAGATGTTTATGAATAGTGTCTGTGGTGTAAATCTTCACAATAGCTTTAGTTTAGCAGATATTTACAGTATTTGCTCAGATGTAAATGTTTAGAATGTGTTAAATGTGTATTTAATTCATTATGCTAATGTCTCGGGTGTAAATGTTTGAGATGCACTACATGGTCTGTGGCCCATCAACTGATATTTGTCCAGCCTATTGCCCATCAACAAATACAGAGGAGTACAAAAATGTATACACACTTTGACAGTTATTCATGGCCTTTTTAAAACTTGAATTATGTCAGCAGTTTCCTCAATAGTCGCCCCATTGTCATGTGACCATCAGAGGAGCAGTGTATATTATTCATGTTGAAGTGTGTGTACTTATATTTTATATATGTTTTTGGGGCCCCTTTGTGTAATTTTGTTTGTTTACTTGGAACTATACAGGCTAGCATTTTTATTCATAATTTTTTTAGGAATGTGTCTGCATCACCCTTGCCATGGAAAACGCAGACTGATAATAACAGTTTTGACAATTTCAGTTTATTAAATGTTTTAAAAATTATTATTAGGGCACTTTTTAACATTGAATGTCTGTTGTTGTTTTTTCAGTTTTTATTTTGCTCTGTTCTCGTTGCGGTTTTATCCTGAATGTATGTTTTTGTAGGATTTTTGTATCATAAACTGCTTTTGTTTGCATCATTTGAATGTCTGTTTTTACACATTTTATTTATCTTGAACTGTTCCTGAGATTCTTGTCAAGTGAATCTTGCTTTATTCTAAATAAACACATTTCTTTGTTTGTAGTTTTTGTCTTCAAATTATTTTCTTTTAGCACTTCCCTCTGCCACATACCTGACTGAAAGGGGTAATTATGCAGCTCATTATGCGAGTCTTTGTCTTCTCTGGTGTGAAGTACAACAGTAGTCATGACCATTCACGCCTCCTCACATACGGCTTTTCTAAACAAAAGGTGTCTTAAAAATGTAAACAAATATATTGTTTTCTATGAATGAGTGGTCAAGGTGATTATCATATCATTTTGAAGGAAAAACTCTAAACTACCAGATCCAGGTAACAAAAGTCTTGTAAACAAATGTTATGGATGTGTTTTGTTAACTTATTTCAGTGATATATTTTGTTGTTTTCATAATCATGCACAAATTTGTACATACATGCTGCTCATATATTACTATAACCCTGTTTGTGCCAAATAAAGTGTAATTAGCCTTTAGACATTTATAAGTAACTGAAAAATATACAAATGTCAGAACTTCTTCAGGGCCCCAAAAACAGACTCCTAAAGGTTAAGTAATGAACAGTGTTTAATGTGACTTTACCACAATGTTAGAATCATCATCGCTATGTTCTATGTGTGTTTAGGGATTGCAGGCCTCCAAGGGACATCTGAAGATTTTTCGAAGATGACCATAAGTTTGAAATGTGAGGTCTCCTGAACTCACTGACTGGCAGGGGGCATCATGGGATTCGGTAAGAATAAAAGGTTTAAATTCTATGTTAATAGAATTTTTGAGATTGTTTTGTCATGAAAACAGTGACTTTCGCTTTTGTCTCAATACTTTTTGCCACCACTGTATATATTTATTATAAAGGTAGATATAATGATCTGGAACTTGTGTGTATATAAAATACCCCGGGACAACTTGATTTAGTCCCTGATCTTTTTGTTTTTGCTTTTAATATAGGCTGTTCTCCAGCGCATCACCTGGCCTCGCGTTAGAGATGAGGATGACGATTGTTCACTTGATAGAAAATGAAGTGTATGTCAGACTATCATTATCAATTCATTAAAAAACTTATACTATATGTGATATTTAATTGATATTTGATTTTTTTGGAACATGCTATACATTTATGTAAATGTGTGTTGATATTACTCAAACATATTAAAAACATGGATACTTGGATTACTTTTTTGATGTAACGAGGTTTGCCATTCAAGTACTCAGTTACTTTTCAAAAATGTAATCCGTGAGCCAGACAGCAGTCATTCCCAATCCATTAGTGTGTGTGTGTGTGTGTGTGTGTGTGTGAGAGAGAAAGTCGTCCTACAAGCCCTGCCCCGATAACCCGCCCCCTCTGTTATTCCTGCTGTTATACCCCTATCTCACCTATACGGTTTGACTATGCGAGAACCGACACACGGAAAGATGGAAACCACATCGCATCGCACATCCCATAATCACAGCGCCAAAACTCGCGGTGAATCATGATGAACCGTACCTACGGACACCGTGCAAAACCGCATAGGTGAGATAGGGGTTTTAGTAGTTAACAGATTATAGGCGAAACTTCAATGAGTGATGATGGTAGAATAATTATAAAGGTCTTGACTAAAACAACATGCATGAGGAAGCACAAAGGAGTTTTTTTCATTTTCTGCAATGGGAAAGTGCTCGAACTGGTCACTTTTATCAGAAAGTAATGCTGTAATGTAACGTATT